>WYDI02013628.1:0-53307 GCA_009867235.2 Psittacus erithacus
GATTGGATATAAGGAAGAAGTTCTTTACTGTAAGGGTGGTGAGACACTGGAATGGGTTGCCCATGAAAGTTGTGAATATTCCATCCCTGGTGGTGTTCGAGGCCACATTGGACAGAGCCTTGGGCGACATAGTTTAGTGTGAGGTGTCCCTGCCCATGGCAGGGGGGTTGGAACTAGATGATCTTAAGGTCCTTTCCCACCCTAACTATTCTATGATTCCATGATTCTGTGTTCACAGATATGTAGGTACAGTGGGACTGATTGGATACCAGGACTGTCCACAGCTGAGAGGAGTCAAGAATCTAGTGAATAAAGAAGCCAAACCTAAACATTTTTCTGGGGTGTAGATGGAAGAAGTATTGATGCTGACAGCTGGTTGAAACGATTAAATTTAAGACCTTCTTTCTCTGCCAGGAGGGCTTTGTTTATATGGTTTTCTCCGTGAATAACCTGGACAGCTGTGAAAAATCTGCCTTTTTTTGTGCTTGCTTTGAATATACACTCACTTTTACTCAAATGAAGAGAGCCAAAACCTTGACACAGGGAGTCTGTGACGGGCAGACTTTTGTGAAAGTACCACTGAGCTCTGGGAGCTCCTTAAGAGTTGACGGTCTGCTTGTACTCTACGAGGAGAGAGTGAGCTGGCAGAGATACAGACTTGCTGACAATTCTGTAAGAAAGGAAGAATAGAGTTACCTCAGAACACAGTTTCTGATTGAAGTTCACAGATTTTGGTGCTTTTGGAATTCTTTCATACTCAGGCAACCCAAAATACTGCTGCTAAGTGCTAGTAGTGTTTGAGTGAGTCCTTAAAGTGCTCAATTTGAGAGATCTGATGCTGTGCTTTAGGATTTTGCCTTCTTCCTCGTGAGCTGTCTCTGCCCATGGTCATAGCAGGTGATGCTGCTAAATCTGCACTGGCAGCTGGACTAAGTATCCTCTGTGCTCCATCTGAACTGCAGAAAGAAATGTCAGTGTTGTGTTTTCTGATTGGACCCTAGACCCCAGCCTGGAAGAGAAGCTTCTCTGTATTTTGGCTAAAAGGCACTGGCACCCATTAGCTTGGTAGGCTGTTACTGTTCTTTAGACATGTCCTATCGAAGGCATAGTTCAAGTTTCTTCTCTGCTATTGTTTAACAGAGACTATATACAATTCTCCTGTGTTTCTTGTTCAGTAAGTATTTTTACATCCTCAGAGACTGAATTCTCTGGCTAGTTTGTTGCAGTCTTTGCCTGGGCAGTATTATCACCTTTAGGTATCTGGCTGTCACCAAGGAAAGATGCAAAGAATTTCAAGACTTTTTTACAAGGAAATTTAGTGCTGACCTTAGTTATGGAGATGCTGCCACCTCTCCATAAAGATCTCATGCTATGAGAAGTGGGGGATTACCCAATTTTTATGAGTGCATGATCTCTAAAACAGAAGAAATGCCAACTCTGTCATATAATTTTAAGTAAGAGGCTAAATATCATCTATTATATATTATATATCATATATGGAGTCTCTGTGAAACTAGTTGCATTCTAGAGACAGCTGTCTTTCAAGAGTGGTTGTGAATTGAGTATGTCTTGCACATGATTTATGAAGTGTTTAGAGGCTTGGAAATCCTTTGACCATCAAGAAGTCAGGAGTGTTTTGCAAAATTAATGCAATAGGAGAACAGATTCAGAAAATGCTGGAGAAGAGTGTTTACCTGCTGCTTCAGTGATGATAGCAACCAGTCGAGAAAATGCTTTCTTATTGTATTCTCATCTTTTTGTAACCTTGGTTTTGATTTGTTTGTTTGAGAATTTAACATCTTTCTAGAATTAGGTCATTATTTTTCATCCTCAGTTGCATCTGGTATGAAATGTAAGTCTATCAAATAAATGTGAAATATATGTCATTACTGTTCCACTAGAAAGAACTTGTCTCTGAAGAACATTATATGCAGTCAGCTTATAGAGGAGATATGAAAGAACTTGGAGATGTCAAGAACTGGGCTGTATGTCCCAGCTATAAACTTTGAAAGGACGTTTGGGAACTGGCATCAGCAAGAACAGTGTTCCTGGGAGGCTCACTCATAGCAAGCATAAATCGGCATCCTTCTGGAAAGCTGTTGGTAGCATAATAGTTTGGTCTTGATTACATAGTTTATTGTTCATCCATTAATGTCTGTAGGGGTTTTTATTCATCTTTGTTGACTCTGGGGTAAGGGAATATTAGAAAGGATGCAATCTGCTGCTCTTATAAGATACAAGAGCAAACTTACCTGAAAGCAGGTGTCCTCCTTTGAATTGTCACCCCAGTACTGAACTCTTTTTTTGCCATTATCATTATTATTTACTATTATTGTATCATTGCGTGCTTGCTAAGGACTGAGTAGCTGTTGTTGTGTATTCGTGAAAGCCTACAACTTGATTTATTTAACATGTTTACCAGAATACTTGGGGGAAAAAGACAAATCTATTCCTCATATTAATTACTCAGTGTGGAAAGCAACAGTTGTTCCCTAATGTGAGCTAGTTACCATAATTATATTGCTGGGCAGTTAGGATTGCATCAGTCTGCATTTTGGAGCGTATTTTTGAGGTAATGTTTATTAATGGGAAACGCTGATTTTGGTGCATCCCTCTAGTTATGCTTTGCTGTGTCTTTAAATAGAACTTGTATTTTGCTCCCTGCAGGTGGATTTAGTTGGGCTTTCAGGTTTTTAGAGATTTTTTCTAGCCAGGGAGAATAATTCAAATAGATCTAATACTGAAATGAAATCGCGTTCTCTACTACAATGAAGACACCAGTTTTACATTGGTCACACTCAGAATTTTGTGTCCAACTGAAGACAACTTCAGCTGGTCTGGTGCACAGAGGGTGACTTAATACGAAGGAGAATGTGCAGCTGCACTAAGCTTGTGTGATAAATAAAGCAGCAAGGAGTACTTTTTATTGTCTTCTTTTCAGCTGACTCCTAATTGAGTTTTTGAAACTTCACTTGTTATAATGGTGTCAAACAGTGCATGCAATGAGATGATAGCCTGGCGTTGGAAGAATTGCATAGATAGTAGCTTTCTCTTAAGCATGTACCTTTTGTTAGTATAATTTCCACCCTTTTAGATAAAAATAATTTATCATTTTTAGTTAAAGGTAACTTGTTCTCTGCAGATTTTAGAATTGATTTTATACTATCCCTTTGTATGGTCTTATTGCATTCTAGTGTTAAGTCGTTCATAGGCTAAGTACGTGAATAATTCTAAGATCTTAAAGGAGCCAAGTGTCAGGTAAGCTCTTAGCAAGTTGATTTATCTGCAACAGAACAGGCTGTTCTACTCATTATAGCTTTTAGCTGCAGTAGCGGTTTTCTCATGGTAGAAAGGAGCTGAAATTCAAAGGTACCATGTGCTGAAGGTTTTAAGTCACTTCAGCAGGCAAATGCAGGAAAGAAGGCAACCCTGCCTTTTGCTTGCAATGCTTTAAATCAACAAGCAGCATGTTCCAATTTTTTAGTAATAGTTTTACAGATTTCTCTAAAATGAACCCTTGAGATCATGTCTGATATCTGGAAGAGTGAACAAAACCACAGAAACACACTGTGAGGTGATAATGCAAAGTTACAGTACTGAGCGGACAGAATCTGTGGGTAATTTTCTGCCTTCAAGCATCTGGTTTACTTAAGATTATCTCATACAAGTCTGCATCCCCCAAGAGTTGATTGGAGTAGGACGGATGAAGCAGAGAAGCACTACACTGTGGGATGATACTGTCTTCTTTAGGTAGTCAGTTGTCTAAAAAGGAGACACCTTTGGGAACCATCTAGTACTGATTATCACAAGTATCAATATCCATATTTTGTCTGCATTGGCTCATGAGCACAGTCAGTATAAGCATAGCAACAGCGTATCCAGGGAGATGCCGTGTCTGTGAAAGCAGCGATACATATGGCCTACAGGGAGGTTTTCTACATCTCTTTCTACAGATGGCAAAGAACATAACTGATGGGAAAAGACGATTTGTGTACCATGAGGATTTCCCCTTCTTGCACCATTTTAGACAAGGAACAAGAATGTAATGCTGCTTTACATCCTTGTATTCATCCTTTGAAAGTCTTTGTTCAAGATCCCTTCCCCTTAGGGGAGTTGATCTGTGGAGCTAAAGACAAGGAGACAGTGTTGCTGAGAGCTGTCTTTATATACTTGTGGTTTATTCTAGACCTGCCCATACATCTAAATTCCTAGAAGGTAACAAAATGGGTTGTGTCATTCCTTTCTCCTTTCCCACTCTTGGGGAAATCCATTGGAATCAAGTCACCAAGAAAAGTCTTCCAGGCTCCTTTGCACTGACTTTACCTCTTTCCTGTTTATTTCTCTTGTATGTTGAGCTTTAGGTTTTATCTAAGAAGTGCTGCTCAACCAACATTCCTAGATATCGTGACTATCAATAACAACAATAACAATACTTCTATTCACATGGAACTACAAATGTGCACAACAGTTCACATAAATAAAACTGGGGTTTTTTTAAACATCAGTGAGCTCAAGAGCGTTTTCCTCCAAGACATTTTTCCTAAGCAAGAACTGATTTAGTCCACATCGATACATATAGATGCATGATCCTTTGCACCAGAATGATGATATTTCTAAGTTTTTATATACAATTGGGCTTGTAGGTCTTGGGATTGACCTTTGAAAGAACTTATGGCATAAGAGAAAGTGTAGATATGGGAGAAAATAGAGCACCTTTCAAAGCTGGAATCTTAAAACTGCATTGTGTTTTAAGAGTCGTTTTTTATTATTTACTCACCATAAGAACAACTGACAGGGTTACAGAAGATGGATCTTCAAAGCAGGGCTGTATGTTTCAGAAGGATACCTGAAAGCCTGTCTGCTCACAGCTTTATTGCCAAAGAAAAGCTTTAAGAAGCCTTGCAGCAGTTACGTATGGGCCCATTTCGAATTTGAAATTATTAGAAACTTCATTTTAGTACAGTTCCTCTGTGAGTAGTTGAATTGCTTTCAAACTCAGTACTGAAAATAAAAATCAACAGGTATATGCCAAGGGAGAAAAGGATGATACAAAGTCATTGCCCTCCTGCCCCTTAGCTATTACGCTAACTACTGCTGCTACTGCTGCCATCCTTCCTGCCTCTCACCTGTAACTTTGTGGTCCTTTACGTTCCCATAACTCTTACCCATTTTGCCCTGCATAGAAACCTTATTCTTCTGTTACCAGCTCCAACCAGACACGTGTTCGTGTGACAAGACCACGGGAGTTCAGGGACAGATGTTGCGTGGCCTCCAAGCAGGGATGTCAGGATTTACCCAGCTGGGTTCCCATGTGCCCTATGTCATTAATTCTGCCTGGCCCATAGGCATTGTTGAATATTTTGGGTACAACACAAAACATAACCACTGCCTGCCCACTGCCTATGATTGGCTGGGCCCAAAGGGATGAAGTGCACAGCGCTGCACACTGATTGACCTAGGGACTGTGGCTGTCATATGGTTACTTATACTGTTGCATGTGTTCCTACTGGGACCAAGCTGCCTGGAAGTGCTGGCTGTAGTTCCCATTTCTAGCCTGTGATGGCAGGGAGCAGCAGGGAACGCCAATTTGAGGGGCAGTCAACTCTTCCCATTTTCTCTCCTTGAACGCTTAAGTGATTATCCAAGCACCTTCCTTTTCTCTCAAAGTTCTTGTGGTACCATATAGCTTTCCTCTTTTCTACTCCTTTGGTCTTTCTGGACCTCAGATTGTAGTTTCCTTCCTTGGATGGAAAGGTTTATGGACTGCTGTATTACCACAGGTTTTATGAACTGGAAAAGATACCTGAGTCCACTAGTTCCCAGCTCAGTGAGCTGTGCTTAAGGGAATTGATAGTTCTCCCCAGAAGTTAAAGCTAGTTGTTGGTAATTCCTGAATTAGCAGGTTTTTGCACTCAATATCAAGAAAAGAGATTGTGTAGTTTAGCACTCCCTGGGATCTTGAGGTTCAAATTCTCGGTTCTCCGACAGTCCGTGCTTACAGCCATTTTCCTTCTCTTTCTGCAGTTTCCCTTCTGCAGTACTGAGCTACAGCAAATCCATATGTGTAGGAATTTTAGGAGGACATATTACATAAGTGTATGAGACAGATATTTCAGGCACGAGCATTTTTTCTGCAGCTCCATCTGTATATTCACAAGATGGTTGTCTCAGACTTCAGTGACTTGCGTTTCAAATCCCTTTCTGGCTGGAAATAGCACTTCCTGATGCTTCTGTAGTCCTGTTCTTTTGTGAAATTTGCACTAAGGACTTCGCAGCACAGCAGGCGCAGCGTTCAGGTTAATGCTCTGAACATTCAGAGCCAAAACTCACTGGGAAAATAAAGCCTTTTTCAGAGAAGAAAAGGAGTCAGGTGATCAGTACTGGGGTGGAGGGAAGAGGAAGAAGGGGAGAAGGAATGTCCCAGATCAGTGTATTCTCCATCTGGTACATTCCCAGATTCCTAAAGAGATAACATGGTGTCAAGAAAAAGGATGTTGTAATTAGGCTGGGGCAAAGCTACAGCACAGCAGGATCCTGACATTGCCACAGCCCTGTGCTATCGCTGACCTTGGGGTAGTGAAAGTCTGTGCCAAACTTTAAATAAATAAAGAGTTCCAGTGCTGCTGCTCAGTTAAGGGAGATCAAAGGGAAAAAACATTTAATCAACAGTCGTTGTGGCGTTAAGCACTGGCAATACTAATTGTTTTGACAATACTCTGAAGATTTTTTTTTGTTAGCACTGAGTAATAACTGATGTGCTGGTGTATTGACCTATAGCACTGCAACAGCTCAGATAATTAAGTGTCTTATTGTCCAAATCTAATCAGAGAAAAGCTGAGATTGAAAATCGATTCATTTCTTGGTAGTTAATGACTAATTTCCCGCAAATGTGAGTATAGAGACTAACTTCTCAGGTTGAAAGGTTTTTTTTAGAGGTAGACCTTGCAGATGGATGCTTGAGAAGCAGCAGCATGGCTTCTCTTTTCCCATCCATCTTCCTCCAACCTCTTGTGGATCTTGCTTTATCATAGCCTATAGTGTGTGCTTATTCTCTGGTCTCTTAACCTGTGTCTCACATAATTGCGGGGAGCTGGTATTGATAATTCCAGGTTAGCTCCTAAATTCTGAAGTGTTTATTCTCCATATCCCTGAAATGAGCATTTCTGCAGTGGCTAAAAGCATCTGCAAGATCAGGTGACTTAGTCCTTAATACTGTGAGAGCTAGGCATGGTCCCTGGAGGTGTGAGTAAGAAACAGGTTCTTCTTTGATCCCACTTCAGCCTGTACAATTTGAGAATTTTTCCTGTGAAGAGGGAAAATTACATTTCCTGGCTTTTGCAAGTATTTCTTTTTTACATGAAGAACTAACAGCTGCATATGAGCCTCCTGGTGCGTCTGTGCATGCATACATGTTCACAGCATGAAAGATACTAAGCAGAGACATAAGCAGTAAACATCTATGAGCTTGGCAGTTCTCCCCAGTCCTTGCTGCTTGTATGACTCCCACTGCAGCAGTATTTGAAAGAGTCACAATTCTCTGTTGTATGTATCCTCACAGAGCACTTCTGAGGTGGGGGCATCTCACAGATTTGCACATGGAGAACTGAGGCCTGGATCTAAATAGACATTGAGACTCTGGTCTTTGATGGTCCTCGAGATTGTCCTTTCCAGAGGCTCAGCCCTGTGGCTCAGGGGCTGCTAAAACCTACATACCCATGGCTGTGGATGGACCCTCCAGCAAGCTGGAGGCAGTTTTCCTGTGTGGAATATTTCTACCTTACACTGCATATGTGCTTAAGAGTGCAGCTATACCAGATTCAGCATCTGTGTGGACAAAAGACTGGAGGGCTTTTACTGTGAAGTTGAGCTCTGGGACGGTCTATAGATTTGTTTGGGGTTTTTGTCTCATGTTGCTGTATCATTCCTGCTCTGCAACTGATGCTTTATCCCTGATGTCTCTTTTTTGTTCACCTTGCTGCAGAAAATATCATGCTGGTTTCTGCTTGGCGGCAATGAATTTTGCCAGTGTTGAAAGGCTCAGGTCTGTGTCCTGTCAGCCTGAAGCCCAGATTTGTGTATATCAATCCACTGTAATCCCATGGAGTAACTTCCTCCCTGATACTCAGCAAGACATAATCCAACTCTTTTTGTTTTGGCTGACTGAAGAGAATTTGATTCCTCTGAAGGCATCTGGCTGGTAAAAGCCATACACACCTGCAGTACTGGCTTGTGGCATTGCATGCTCTGCTTCTGCATTTTGCCAGTGGGTCAGCCCAGTGGACCTTTTGTCTGTGTAAAGCACAATAAAAGGACTATAGTTGAGCCAGAAAATTGCTTTTTTCCCAAATACTGAGCAGGGACTCATGTTTTGGGGGTGAGTGCTTTGGAATGTGTATGACAAGCTGGAAAGAGGTAGCCCCTCAAAGGCTGAGTGGGAGAAGACAGAAAACTGATAATGCTTTGCTCCTAGTGAGGCAGCTGTAGGAGGAACACAAAATGAATCTGCCTTCTGGAGCAGTGTAGCTATATTAACATGCAACAGAAAAAATACATTGATGCTATTGCTTTGTTGCATGTTCCATCAGCATCAGCCCTACACAGGGACAGGCTAAATATCATTGTCTACTGTGGTAATCTTGCTGTTACATTGCAGGCATACACTGAGCTTGGACTTCAAAAGGTACACACTGACACAGTAGTGCCATTTTTATCCATTTATTTGTACTTTGGAAGACAGAGGAAATACAGCTCCCTAACCATGAACGAACAGAGTATGTTAGGGCTATGCTTGCTCTTTCCAGCTTCATCTGCAAAGTAAAAATAACTTACAAAAAGACATTTTTAAGCTAACTAGCCTGCTAATACACGCAAGATGTTGTTGGGCAAGGCTCTCAGCTTTGAAACGTACTCCACAGAAACCCAGGCAGTTTTACATGCATCATTGACCCACAAGACCCAACCAGCCTGCCTATTTTCCTCTGGCTGTATGTGTGGTGAAGCAGAGATCAGGGATCCCCATCATTCTTATTAGTGCAGCACTTGCTTCAGCTTATGTGATCTGTGGCATCAGTGCTGTAGCTGGGGCTGAGTTATTGCAAGAGCTCTTAGACCTATCATAGAATCACAGAATACTTAGGGTTGGAAAAGACCTTAAGATCATCTAGTTCCAACCCCCCTGCCATGGGCAGGGACATACCCTAGGATGTCTCTGTGTAATGGAGGGATAATGAATAGGGGAGAGGAAGAGATGATAAGGAGAAGGTTGAGAAGAAGGTCCTCACTGGTACCAGAATTTTGAATATCATGTCTGGATCTGTTACAGCATCTCACCTCTAGTGCAGTGAAGAAATGTCATCCAATTCCATACCCTGAAATTTTAGTAAAGAAATTAAATCACTGTAACCCTCACTTCATTTCCAATGCGTATGGACAGGACAGCCTAGACCTTTCAAAGGCATATGGTGTGCCTTTCTGTGCTGATGTGCTGCTGCTCTGTGGCTGAAGGCTGGGAACAAGTCAGGAACATCTATATCTCTCCCTTAACTTTCAATTAAGTTGTTAATGGAAGCATGTAGAGCTGCTGAAATTACTTCTGCTTCTGTGGAGCCAAATTCTTGGGTGCTCATTCATTGCCTGTAATGTCTCTACAGTAAACTGCCTCAAAAAGCTCTGAGACTGAAATCCTCAGTGCTTATCTAAATGCATATAATGCTTTTAATTTAAAGGGCAGCTGGGGATAGGAACCATAGAAGGACTTCAGCAGAGTAAGGTGTGCTTAACTGCTTCTGGAAACAGGATCTCCAAAGTTTAGAGGGAAGATTTGTGTGAGAAAAGGCCTTGGAAATCCACAGCCAAAACATGTGCACACCTTAGAGTGATGGAAGACCTGGCTATGGAGGCAACTGCTCAGAGCCCTTCATTGCCTATGTCCCTTTGTGGATTTTGCCTTGGTTGCCTAAAGGCCTTTGGGGGTCTGGACTTGAGTAAAAATGTTTGAATGTGTTTCAGTTCCTTAAAGATCTCATCCCGTGCATAGGGAAAACCTTTGACAGAACTAGAAAATGGCAAGGAAAGGCTTTCAGATTCAACATGATCATAGGCCTCATTCAAAACTCATTGTAGTAACTGGATCATTTCATTGGCCCATACTGCTAATAGTATACATTCTGCTCAGTATCATAGCAGTTAAGATGCAGATGAAGTGAGAATTGTGACAATTACCTGAGTTAAAGTAGATTTTTTAATAGGATACAGAAGTGCTGTACCACCTCCTGCTCACTCACATCCCGTTCTGCACTCCCAGCTCTTGCCTTAGTGCTGAAAGCTCTGACCTTAGGTGAGTGCCTGAGTTGTCACCTGGGCATGTGCAGGCAGCGTGTACAGCTCTTTGTACACCAATTCTGGCTTTCTCCATTTTATAGCAGAATTTCTCTTCTCAAAACATGATAGAACATTGCATGAAAACCAAAGCACCACTCAGGCCAGTTTGTAGATTTGCCCCACTCCACCCTACCAATAAAGAAGAGACCCTTCTTTTTTTAACCTCCCCCATCACTGGGGAATTTGGAGAAATATACTGCTTTTGGTTGGTTTTTTTCCTTATGTTTTAGCCATATGCTAAAGCTTGAGCCATATGCTTTATATGCTTTATACATAGTCTTTAGTATATGCTTTATGCTTTTTCAGTAAGTCACTCCCAAAGGTGATCTGAAAGTTGGTCACAGAGCTGTCTGTGAACATCATCACTTCAAAGATGTTAAAGCATCTGCAGCCAAGCAGATAAATATTCCTACGTATTTGATCAGTTTCCCCAAGACTTAAGTTGCCTACAATTTGCAGATGCTGTTCACTAGATATTTCTACTCCAGGACCCTTGAAAAGCCCCCATATATCAGAAGAGTGTCCAGAAAAACTCTAGGAGCTAAGAATCTGCAAGACAATCTTCTCCTCCACTATACAGAAGCAGAATAAGGGATTTTTTTCTCTCCTTTTACGTTCCTAATTGATAGTTGTCCGTAGAGATAACACTTTCTTCACATGCCAGCACATTCATCTAACTGGTCAGGAAAGGCACAGTCCAAGCAAGAGGTGAGACTAGAGAAGCAGAAACAAAGGAATGATCAGTATTCAGTCACCCATGGAACTGACTGCTGTAAAAAACCCAGGCAGTTATTGTTTGTCTTGACTTTTGGATTAAAAGGGTAAAGCAGGAGAAAATGCTGGTGTGTAGAGTGCAGTTTTCAGTGTACCACTGCAGCAGAAGGGAACTAATTACTCTCATACGTAGGTTGATCACCTGGACAAGGGTTTGGAAGGGAAGGCTGAAAGCACTGGCCTGCACAGTGGCTGTAGCCTCTGAAAATCCTCCCTGTGTTCTTTACTTGTTTCTGAGGCATTCACTGAGCCCATGCCAGAGTGCCGTCCTCCTTCCTTACATTCTCCCCGCCAAGTATGGGTGTGTCTCTTCCGGAGATCCCCGTCTCCCACTGCTGCTTGGCTCAGACTAGTCTTAAAGTCTGTGCCTTTAGAGTAGTTAAAGAAGTCTGCGCCTTTACACTTAGCTAAGGCTTCCCACAGAGGCTTTGACAGAAGGCTGAGCTTTTGACCAGAAGAATAATTCAGCAAAGTCTGGTAGCTGCAGTCACTGCGGGCCTGAGCTGTATCAGCGAATTCGCATCTCTGTGTGTGTTTATGAGTCCAGCCATGCTTACCACACAAAAAAAGATTAAAGGTCAAAAATCAGAAAGTACAGAAAGAGCTGGAACAGAACCTGGAGGTATTTAAGGCTCTATCAGTTTGGATTATCAGAACAAAACAAGGGCTGGGTTGAGCACAAGCCCATAAGTTACATTTTAAGGAGCAGACAATATTAAATGCCTCTTTCAGCTATTGGAGAAGAGGCATAGAAGCTGTGGGTGGACTCTGATCCATACAAAGTCAACTGCGAAAATCACAACTTTAACAGCAATGTTAACCTGCACAAACCACCACTGGAAAATGGGCGCATGCTAGATGCCCCCACACCATGTTCAGGTATCTTCCTGAAAAGGTACTTGGGAATCGAGATGAACATTTAAGACCTTTTCTGGGATAACACTGCGATTTACAACCCTTTAGTGTTAATTTACAACAGGACAATATTCTGAATGGATGGAGGGGGGCAAAGTTTAACCCTGCTCTCTTTTGCGGGTAAGAGGAAAACATTACAATGACTGTAATGCCACTGAGCCAGAGAGGTGATTGTATCGTACCTCTTCCGCACTGCAAAGGTTATCCAGAACGGTATCTGAAAAAACTGGTATCAGAGAAAACAGTTTTGAAGAAAACTTTCAGGTTAGGTCCCCTTTGGCAATGCGGCAATGACATGACCCACGTGGCCTCATAGTGGAAGCAGCTGGCTGCATGTAAAGTTTTGCGTTTTCAGGACAAGACAAATGGTAGCCAAATGGTCGCCAAATGGTCATTTGGCCTCCTCAAAGGAGAAGCAGCAAAGGCTTGCCATGTTCTACAGCTGTGTTTACTCAGACAATTAGTACTGCCCATTTCTGTACGTGCTGTGAGATCCCCAAGATCCCCCATGAAATTTGAGTGTGCTGTTCAAGAGCTTTCACAGCTGACCACAGCAACCACCAGCCTCCAGTGAAAGCTCTGGATGGGGAAATAGAAAACTGTAAATTGCAGATCCACTTCCTCGGCTGCTACTGAAGTTTTCTGCAAACTTACATTATTAAATGCAATACTTACCAATAATTGGAGTTTCAAAAAGCACAAAATGAGACAGCCCCAAACTGGGATAATGCAGGTTTCTATTTTAGGAGCATGAAAACCTCCACACAATTGTGCTGGGAATATAGAAACAAACATTATTTGTGTACAGTCCCTTCACTGCAGTGGGACTTCAGCGCCGGTTTGAAACTTCCATTCTTAAGAGGTATGTTTTCTTGCGTCTGGGCCACAGAAAGAACAGCTACTGTCTCAAATGTCCTGAGGGAAAAAATATCAGCTGAAAACCTACACATTATGGTCATGTAAAATATTTTGTTAAGCTACAGTTAGTTGCAGTGTTCACTGATAAGGAATATTAAACATGAAAGCATTGCTCTGTATTGTTTATCTCAGTTCTCATCTTATGCACTTGTATTAATGTTGGTTGGCAGAACATATGTTCCTATTTTTTTATGCTATGTGTGGATTCTTCTTTTTGAATAAATGAAGTTCTATAATGACAAGCTCACACATTTCCTTGATTGCAACATGTCAAGGGCAGAAAAAACAGTGCTAAAGTGCACCTTGGTCACTGTTTTTTCATAATGAGAGAATATTAAATACAATCTCCCATTTGCACCCAACTTCAGTTTCAGGTTCATTTCATTAATTTAGCTGTAAATTAGGATTAAATATATTTGCAATATTGTTTGCTGTAGAGAAAACTGTTGACTAATCATTGCATTGTTACTGTTACAGAAGCTTACATTGTGTAGCTTCCATTTCACACAAAGCCCACCAGCGACTCTCCATAAACACCTCACTTCAGTGTTTTGCAGGCAGGTACAGAACTTGTTCCCTCGCATTGCCCACAGTTCTAGTCATTGTTTTATTTTGCAGTTCTTTCCATATGGAGACGCTTCGAAGTTTGCCCAGCATGCCTTCCGAACCTTTGATAAAAATGGAGATGGGACCATCGACTTCAGAGAGTTCATCTGTGCACTGTCCATCACCTCACGGGGCAGTTTTGAGCAAAAGCTAAACTGGGCCTTCAACATGTACGACTTGGATGGTGATGGTAAAATTACAAGAGTCGAAATGCTGGAAATCATAGAGGTGAGATCAGTGTGACACTTAAAAATAACTTGTCTGAACATTAATAGAAATTGATTAATTGTTCCCATACCCTTTAGCTTTTAAGCACATGAATAGCTGTACCTATCTTTAAAAGCATACATTACATACATTTGTTCTACACTGACTCATGCTTCAGTAGTGCAAGCAGACTGAGATTTTAATAGATGTAATCTTTGAGCATTGCAGAGAGCACATATAAGCTTTTAAATACCCAGACGTAATGGGTTTTTTTTCTCTGATGAACAGATTAACCATACGAATAGCACAGCAAAGGATTTACAAAGCCCATCTCAAAATTGCTTACCACCCATGAAATTACTGGTTTGTAGCTCAAGTAGCTGAAGCCCTACTGGAGATTAACTTCAGACGATTACGAGAATTTGCAGGGAAAATGACAAGCTATTTTAAATGAGGTCTCACAGATGAGTGTTAAGATGCCCACAGTGCATGATACGAAGGATGAAGTTTACTGCCATTGTTATTTACTGGCTACTCACCACAGTAGTTCATACCAGATTTTGCACCCGTGAACACACAGAAAGCTGTTAAAGGGTGTAATTTCTAACACTGATTGTTCAGAATTCCTGTGAAATATTTCAATGGAGTGACTACAAGCCAAATAACCAGTTGATCCAGAGAATAGGTTACAGCAGTTTTGCACTCTGAAAGACACAGAAATTCGTCCCAGAATGCAAAATGTAACCACTGAAATAAATCTACACCTAAAGAAAGTAAAACACCTTCTTCCTAGTTTTAAATGTATGGATACTGGATTCTAACAGAGAAAAAAATCGCTTAATCCTTTGGGAAACTGACAGTCCTTTTATTGCAAGAGTATCTTTCCAAAATTTGATCACATCAAGAAATCAGGTTAGTTTGTATGCTGAATTTTCCATTTGGTTTCTTTCCAAAGGCCATCTACAAAATGGTGGGCACTGTGATCATGATGAAAATGAATGAGGATGGTCTGACGCCTGAGCAACGGGTAGACAAGATCTTCAGTAAGATGGATAAGAACAAAGATGACCAGATCACACTGGATGAATTCAAAGAAGCTGCAAAGAGTGATCCTTCCATTGTATTACTTCTGCAGTGTGACATTCAAAAATGAGCTTGTGTACAATGCGTCATAGACTGCACAGAAGTTTAATGTTCCATTCAGTTTGCAGCTATTTCCACACACACAAAAATTTGCTTGGACTACCTATAAATGGACTTGCTTCTTGTGTTTGAAACACTTGTGTGCATGAGAATGTCATTTGCTGAAGAATTTTAAAAGTATATATTATAAAAATAAACTGCCACAACGTGATGTGTGCAATGTCATTTCACAACAGCCCTATTCCTCTGAAGCCTGTGCAGCAGTCCTGTGCTGCAGTGAATTATATTATTTATTGTTCATGTTTTACTGATGCTAGCTCTGTGTCTCCTAGACTGAGTAATGTTAGTGACACTGAATTCCCATGGTAATGTTAACTGTTTACTAGAAATCATGTCACCACTCTGCTGTAAAGTAGTACTGGACAGACAGAGGGGAAGAGTTCCTCAGCTCTTAAGTCTGATCCACACGTGTTTGTATTGTCAGTGGATATAAATGTACTTCATTTGCATGCCTTTTAGGTTTGCCTTAATTCTTACCTCATTTGCATCCCTTCAATCTGGAAAGAGCTATGTCAGAGGAATGCAATATAAAAAGAGAAAAAAAAAAAGAATCCTGCTAAAATGATCCCTTTAATTAAAAATATATATAAATATATATATAATGTTTAAAATATTGTTTTATTGGAAGTTTAAAGGTTTTATTGGAAGTGTATTGATCTTTGCCTGAATTTTCAAAAGCTTCCACAGAGGTTGCAATATATATGTCCCAAAATAAATTTATAACATTTGACCTTTTCCCCTAATTCTTATTTCACTCCTTCAGCCTGGTAATAGACAAAAAAAGTTCAATCTTTAATTCTCTTTCACTGTACTACTGGGAAGTACCTATTTCATTCTGAAAGCATGAAGAAAACCTCTTTGCACTCACCTGAAGAGTCATATTTTAAGAAATCAACAGTTGTACTTGTATTTACCAGCAGAGCAGCTGTTTATGCTCTAAGATGCTAATGCTAAGATTTAACAGTACACCTACCAGGCCTCTGCTTACGCAGCTTTTTGAGCTAGCTGGAATTCAAATGCAGTTTATTTGCTTGGACCTAAACCTGGTCTAATATTTTTCCCCTCACTTAAGAGTTATTTCCTCTTATGTGACACTAACTTTCCCTTGATTTAATATAAATAGATGTTAAAAATCATTACTGGTAAATTCACCATAAAGTATGATGATGTGAAGTGATAGTGAAGAGAACCACTTTCCTTCTCAATTCCATGTATATCAGTCAAGTTTATACTGTGGCAAGTACAGGTTCTGCACAGCTGTGGGAAAGCACCAATAACTGGCAGACTGCAGAAATTACAGATAAAAATCTTTTCTACACCACATTTCCCAGCTGCGTACAGGATTACAACAAAACGAGAGTGAACATCTTACAATTTGCATGTTTGGTATTTCTTCTTTACCTTATGAAGAAACAAGCTGGTACTCTTAATAGCTAAACAATAAATATGACACAAAACAAATCATTCTCTGTATCTTCAGATTTTAAAAGTGAAGCTCATCTTAAAGTTGAGGGGAAAAACCCTAACACAAAACAGTTTTACATGCTTTGCTAATAAACATGGGGGGCAGGGCGCATGGGACACACACAGAATCAATTGTTGCCACAATCAGAGGCATCCATATTTAAGTTTCTTCATACTCCAAACAAACAGCAAAAGACAGATATTTCAACTACATTTTTTAATACCAGGATTTCACTTAGACTACACAGGTAATTATCTTAGCAAATTGGAGGGTGGTACTGTGTACATTTGCCTGTAACTTAAAAAAAAAAAAAAAACAGAGTCTGAAAACATTCCATACTTCTGAGAATGATATGCCCATTGTTTCCACTTAAACGTAAATTACTAGCTGTGGAATATTCCTGGGAATTTATGCCTTTCTGCTTTACTTATATTTACTAGGGCAGCAGTACCTCATTCTACATTTCCCTGTACCTCAAATTAATGGAGCTGGACAGGCTCCATTTACTTTAATGCAGCATTAAGCAATGCATTGCCATCCAAAACGGCCAACAACTCAAACACAGTCACAAAATGTAACATCAGTACTGCGATCCTCCCTCTAGGTAGCTGGTATAGTGAAATTTGTATTTAAAGTACCAAGA
The DNA here is from genome assembly GCA_009867235.2 of Psittacus erithacus. NCBI lineage: Eukaryota > Metazoa > Chordata > Aves > Psittaciformes > Psittacidae > Psittacus > Psittacus erithacus. Next base: position 17,112 of record WYDI02013628.1, read on the forward strand.
ATGAGGTAGTTTTGAGACCTTAGTAGGATCACTGCAAAAATAAGTGCATCCAAGCAAGTGCTTCAGTAATCGTTTATTCAGAAGTAATCTTCTGCCATGAAAACAGCTGCTTGTAATTACAGTCAGGCACATACTTTCATCCAAGTACAGTGGTAGATTAGAATAAATACAATATATTGCTTTGAACAAAAGACCAGAATTGTTGCTAACTGCTCCGATATTTCAAGTAAGTCCATTAAAACACATGGGAGAAAGCTGAAGTGTAAGCTCAGACGTAATGCAGTAATTAATTTTCCTGAACCTCTTCTCCGCATAACTCATTATAAACATACTAATGAAGATAAATGCTTTTCTCTCTCCTGCACTCTTGCTTTATATTTTTTGGATGCTGAAGAGTATCAGGAGGAAATGCACCATTCTATCATTCATATTGTAAAAGGGTCTAAAACATGTTCTAGTTTCATCTTAAAATTCAGCCAAACTAAACATGTGACTCATGATCATGTAATAGTATCAAGGACTTCCACTACAAACAATCCAGGCTTGTGTTCCAGACAAGTTTTGCCAAAGACACACTTTGTGTGGTGATGTGTCCATACACCAGCACACCCCACTTCCCTCCCCCAAGTGTTTTCACATTAATCCTAAAATTGTATCTTTAATACACGTTCCATCAAATCACATGATTATGGAATTGCTGAGTTTGGTAGGGCCTCCAAAGGGCTCCTGTCGAGCTCCCTGCTTGAAGGAGGTGCAGCAGTCTATTTAGATCCCAAAAGCCTCCAGGGACAGAGATTCTACACAGCCTACTAGGACATGCTCAAATGCCTTGTATTTTCATTAGGAACAATCCCTACCTCTGGTTTATCCGGCCAGAACCTCCCTCCGCACTTGAATTTATGACTGCTGTCTGTGCCTCTTCTGCCACACAACATCTCCACAAAAAGCCTGGCCTTGTTTTTTCAGTAACTTCCTCAAGGCTGTGACAAGTCTGTCGGCCCATCTCCCTGGGCTTTCAGAAGTAAATATCTGAAGCTTTTAAAAGGTCACCAGAATTAGTTCCTACAGTTTGAACACACTAGAACTGCAGTTAGCTTTCTCAGGCTGGTTTTGGATGGGGTACGTCCTTCCCTTCTTTATCTAGCTTTCATCCAGAGATACCTATAGCTTTAATATATGCTTGTGAAAAAACTAAACAATGTTAAAGATGACAAAATACCGTACAGCAGCTGAAAACAAAATCTGCTACAAAGTCAAGTTAAAAATTGCACTGCAATGAGGTTTTATTGAAGAATTGCTGTTTAGGAAATAACCGTAGAAAGTGCAGAACTGTTCTCTGAATAGTCTCAGTGGTTTTTGTATCCCCATAATGCCAAAAAGAAAAATGTATTTCTGATGGCTAAACTCTAAAAAGTGATTGTTTTTGAAGAGCTCCCAACAAATTCAAGTTCCTGGAGAAAGGAGAAGAAAATAAAAAAGGTTACTTTGGGGCAGTTTGAAAAATCTGGTGGTTCTTTCTCCCTCTAATCCCCCCAAAATGCTTGTATTACTTAAATAAAGCAAGTTTAATTGGGGACACCCAATAAAACACAGGCCTATGCAATGCCATATAAAGGTTATTGTATTATTTCACCAAATTCTCATTCCACTTAATTCCTCTATTTTGGAAGGACTTCTGTCCCTTTGGTTTGTTATAATTAATATCTACAGTCTTAGTATATACTTGCAAACACAGCCTGTTCAAGAATGGAGTTTACTGGGGTTAAAAAATTTATAGAGTTTATAAAGCCACAGATTCCTAGGTTTTGTAAGCCCATCTTCAAAGAAACTCAAACTCTTCCCTACAAACTCTTCAGGCAGAAATAAAAGCATTTTCTTCCTGCCCAGAGAATATACTGCAAATAAGTTTTCACTTCTTGAATTATGAAAATATACACTATAAATGCTAACATGGTCAGCTGCTGTGGTTCCACTGGAAAAAAAAAAAAAAAAAAGAGATGTTTTACTGCATGTATTTATTAACCCGTTTAAGAAACAGAGCTAGAAAGAAACAATCATTTTTAACTTAACGCTAATTTTAAAAGCGTAGAGATGCTAAAACATTACCACAAGGATCAGTTCACTGTTTATTAAAATATTACTCCATAGTTATATAAAATACATTTCGTCTTTTCCAGAAGACAAAACAAAAACTGATTAAAAAAGTCAGTATACTAGCAGGTAGTTAAAAATATCAACTGAATATTTAGGATTTTCTCATCATAAAAACCTGTGCTTATTATTGCTCTGTACACACACAGTAATTCTTAAAAAAAATATATATATAATTAAAAAAATACTGGAACCTCTTCTTTTCCCAGAAGTATCTAACAAAAGATCCCCTTTTCAGCATCAGGAAATAGTAACTTTATACACGTCATTACACATTTATCCTCGATAATATGCCATATTCATACAGAGAAATACTTATTGATCTTCCTCTTTGTCATTCCTATTTTTGAAGTTCAGTGTTCTTTGGCCTCTTTCAGGATCTTGCATTCTGAGGATTCGGATACGGGAACTTGTAGGCAGAGAACTAAAAATACAGTATGCATCATTTAAACAGTGTTTCTTCCCCATAGATTTTTGTATTTCCATTTAATTCTTTTCATCAACATGTTTTCCTTTCAATAACTCCATCTTTTTTCTTTGAAGGTTTAAAACACAGTAACATGGGGTGAAGTTCTGGCTTCACTGAACTGATACTGGAGCCAGAATTCAGTAAAAGCTTGAGGTAAACATGACTTAAATTGTGTGAGTCTAACACTTAGACTACCTCAATTACAGAAAAGGTACTTTAAGAGAAACTCCAGATAAAACAATGATCTTATACAGTTCATATCTGCATTAGAGATTCTGAAGTGACACACATTTTATACATGTAAAATCACATCATACTAAAAATGAGCACAGTTACTACACATATTTATACAGGTTTCTCCACCGATTATCTTAACATAGAGTTTTTCTGAAGGTGCCGCCATACTTTCATTAAATTAAATGTTTGCTAAACATGCATAATGCAACAAAATATAACAAAACCAAGATGCACTTGAATTACTGAACTTTTAAATATAACTTTTAACCATATAGAAAATTCCTGTATGTTTCCTGAGTGCAGTTTCAGAAATTCCCTATGAAGGGTTTACAACAGAATACCATTTTTCTTTACTATAAATCTGTAAGAAGTAGAATAGACAATTAAGAATAAATTGACTATATTTTACAAGTATCTTTGTAAAGACTGCTTAACTGTCCTCCGCAGGCTTCACTGATTACAGTTGCCTAATAGAGGAGAGTTGGCTGCATAAAGTTAGATAGTGACTGTCCCTTTAAGCTGGGTATAGCTTTACCAGGGATGAACAAACAAAACCCCCAAGGAGTCTGTTATCAGTCTAGATAAAAAAAAAAAAAAAAAAGATCAAAAAGACAAGCATCTTGAAAGTACTGCACTATTAAAAATGAAAAATGAAAAAATGCACAGTCTTCTGCTAATTCTGGGGAAGGAAAGAGAGATACAGGGGTAAAAGCTACCAGGAGCCTGCTATACACAGTAAAGCATTTCCAAAAGCTGTTTTACTTAAGATAAAATGATTCAAGTCCTCCTGAATGTCCACATTAGAGACGTAACATTAGGAAGAGTGAAAAACCTACTGAATTCCCAGAACAATCAGCAATGAACTGCGTAACTGTTCATTTTCTACTGCTACAAACAGCAAAATTTTTTTCCTTGTACTGATTTTTTTCAAGCTATACTCCTTGCAATAGAACTTCCTTGCAATATTTCCTGGTACAGAAATAGCACAACAGTATTACCTCATGCTTTGTGGGGTGAGCAAAATGAACTGTCGATGGCACTGTGCGCCAGCCACCTTAAGAATCATATCCATTGCAATTCTTCTGTTAACCATGTCCTAAAGAAAAAGATTTATCAGACAGATACTGACCATGCACTTCACTGGCCTACTATTGCACAAATTAGGACAAATGCTTAAGAATAAAATAATTGGAAAATACCTTATTTGAAAAACCTACTGGAATCAATTCATACACAGTAAAGCTTAGCTAAAAAAATGTCTAATAAAAACCAAGCTGGAGAAACATTATGGTTAAAATTCTAAAAATTATAGTCTGGGAAATTCTTAAACTCTACATTTTAGTACATGTAGACAATAGAAAGCTGCTATTGGAACAATCACGTACTCCTACTCACAACATTTGATTATCACCTTTGATATGCATGTAGTACTTCCTACTTTATCAGTATGCTGAGATGAACTGTATTTAAGTAGAATAATGTTTCCAATAAAATCCTGCCTCAAAATCACCTGAAAGGATTTAAGGGCTGCATGAAACCCAGGCTATTTTGTAGCTTGCTTTACTGTGATTATTATTGTTGCTATTATTATTTTGAAACAACCTTATACATACGCTTAGTGAAAAAGATGTGCAACGGGAAGCTATTACTAGTAGGGGTTAAACGAAGCTCTGCTTCTATACGTTGTTACACATGAAACTAGGCGTCTCCCAGGCAAATATGCTGATGGAGTCCTCTCGTGGTGGGTCTCCAGGATTACACCAAAAGTAACTACCGAACGTGGAGACGGCCAAATTGCACTTACTGGCACAGCAGGGGAAAGGCAAATTACATGTAATTATTTACAGAATAGATGATATGGTATGGAAGTTCTCTGCAGAGCCTACAGTTCTGAGTATCCACCCTTTTCTGGACAGATGGGTAAACTTTTGCACAAATAACTTGCAATAAAAAATTTGATTAATCACCTGTCCAGGAAAGCTATACACAAAGATGAGGTTTAAATATTACCTGACATTAGTATTCACTATTCATTATTCTGCATTTCAGCATCTTGGAAAGATGCTACTGTCATAGCAATATGCAGAGGCAACCTTGACAAACACAGTAACAACTGCTTGGGGAACTATTTTATGATTTTCATGCTGGACTAAGTTAAGCAAGTAAAGTAACAGAGATGCTCATAGCTCAGAGTACCAACTTCAGAAAGAGAGTAAGCTTCAAAAGTCACTAAGCAAAGTGAAAAAGCTTTGTCTTGAGGATTTGTTTTTTGATTTGGGGATTTTTTTATTTATTATTTACAGTTAAATTACAGTGGTTTAAAATCTGAACAAATACAAATAACAACTCAACTATTTTACTAATTCATACAAATTAGAATAGCAAATGTAGTTTAAGTTTAAACTATACCATGTAGACATCAAATTCATCCAAGCATCTGAAAGGAGATTCGGTAATGGACCACAGAGAAAGAATGAAACAAACTGTTGAGAAGGAACGTTCACCTCCTGATAAGGATCGCACGTCATTAAGGGTACCTTTGTCTTTCTCTCGAGGCTGAACCTTGAAATAAAAACATTAGAGCCATTTTTAAACCTCAGATGGAGACTTACTAACAGAATCATAATTTTAATGGTAAACACATTATGTGTGAGAGATAAAGATCATCCAAGAACAATTTCATGTACTTAGCTACCGCTGCCATTCTGGAATGGGATGGCTCCTAATCATTTAGTAACATATTTCTAGGACCAGTGCACCTTCCTCCACCACAGTAAAATACACTTAAAAGACTGAATGACTGCCAGTGTTTTCTACTCCAGAAGCAAGAGTTTAAAGGAGAAACAGTTTCTTTACTAAAATACATGAATCATTGTGAACAATCCTTTGGTGCCGTTGACTATGATGACACCTTGTGGAATTCTCCCTCTATGATTAAACTTAACCATCTTGTCTTTAACAAGCTAAGCAGGAAAATATGAATTATTTTAGAGTGGAGTCTTTGGTGGTTTTTTGTAGGAGCTGTTTTTTCAATTTATCTTCCTTGAGTAAACATGTATCTCTTGCATGAGAAGCATGAAACATCAGCTATAAAAATAAAACTTATTTTGACAAAGCTACATAATGATATTTTACAGACTGAGTTTGAGTTCTTCAGATACTAATCCTTCACAGATTTAGTTAGGATTCTGTCAACACATATTTATGTTGTCAACACACATTTTTCCCTTCAATTCCTAAAAGCGAAGTCTCCCACAGAAACAAAAGTAAATACCCCCATAACTTTCTGGGAGGTAGGATAAAAGATACACAAAAGAAAAAAACCCAAAACATAACATTGAAGCTCTCAGCCATTAGAAGTTGTTTAAGTAACAACTAGAGCTATTATACAATCACACAAATTAAGGTAAACTTCCTATCAGTGGAATAGGAATGAATAATTTTTAAAGACTGACTTGCTAGTGAATTTTTATCCTCAGCATAAGACAAGACTCCAAATTTATTCCATGTAATCTTGCAACCTGGCCGTATAAGATAGCAATAAAGTTTTTGTTCTTGCTTGTTTTAAACAACATCATACAATTTAGCATAACACATTTTGGAGAGGGAAGAACAATTTCTTCTATCTTTGCAATGCATGTTCTAGCACCGGATATACTAGTAGTAATAACTGCAATAATAATTGCATAATGTGATAATTTCAGTAATATAACTTACTGTTATTGAAAGTGTCTCATTCTTGTGATCGAAAAGTATTTTTCCAGAGCAAGCTCGAATACGTAATAAATGATCAAAGTAGAGTTTGCATCGTAAAGAAAGGAGCCTTAAATCAGTTAAATCAAATAAACAAACATTAGGTTGGTATGTTTTAAAATACATGATAAAGTGACAACATATTTTTATTGAGTTCCACATCATAATCTTAAACTCACTTTAATAATATCATTTTCCCAAATCAATTAAGCTCTGGAGCGGGTGACATTCTATACTGGACATACTAGACAGAATCACCAACACAAAGTAACTAAGTAAGAAATCAAGACATCCAAGGCTTTGTATTTTCTAGAAGTCTGCTTCAACAGACTGGAAGCTTTTTACACCATTCTTTCACAACTTCAACAGAAAAGGACCACATGCCACTTCTAATACTGGACAGGAAAGAACTGCACAGTAAGGATAGTAAGCAATTTAAATGGACTCTGCTAGACTTTGGAAATTAAATATTAATTTCCCTACCAGTTTTCTCCTTCCTCTCCAGTTCTAGCATGTAATTTCCCCAATAGACAGTACATCACAGATCCTTCAAGAAAGAACTGTAGTTCTTTAACACACCCTAAAGCGGGACTGATATTCAAATTTGGGCACTAGGAACAAGATTCAGTTTGACATACATGGGCACCATAAGGCAAGTATCAGATTCTGCAGGTAAATCTTAGCTACTACTATTTCCATACTTCCATCTGCAAAAGTTGGGATTCTCCTAAGCACTGTTATTTGCCACCATCATACAGGCACCCCCTTCCGATCCCAGATCAAAAATTACAAGCAAAATCAACATATATCCCTCAATTTCTGCTGAAGGGAATGATAAACTATGAAGGACTGCTCTGGGAAACAGACCATCAATCCTTTTCAAAGGTGCCCACCCCAAAATCTTCTTTGATAGCAATGGGATAGTGAGGGGCTGAAGCAACAAAGAAGGGATGCACTCCCACTAATGGAAACTCCATGAGAGAAGCAGCTGTCAAACTACAGAATCTGAATAAAGATCTCAAAATTTTTTCAGCACAGGGCAGAGAAAACACATCCGGCCCACAACAAAATTACATGAGCACAGCACCACTAATTATACTCGATGAAAATAAGCAACAGTCCAGATTTTTTCAATACTACTGTGTTGCTGATATTTTAATGACTAAAACCAGCACTGAAACACAAACTGAACTGCCTAGGATTAAGTCAGCAGAGTAGAGGCCTTTGGTGTGAAGCAATATATAGTCTCTAGAGATCACATTGTTTTTCCAGCTGTCAGTCCAGCCTGCCTCTAAAACTGAGGGCATAATAGTGTTATACCTGGGAGCACAATGAGGTTAGAGAGATTGCTGTGAATACTACCTTAAAGATATTTCATTCACACAGGTCTACTTTATAATTTTCACCCTGGAGTATGGGTGCATGCTTGGATCTACATGTTTATCTAAAACCAGAAATTAAAGCAAAATTAACTCACCTTAAGAATTGCCGATATATTTTGAATCTCTGTGTCATTATTTCTTCCAGCAGCCTAATAAATTTCTTTAAATTCTTTACTTTACTGTTTGCATCCTTATATCTTTCCTTTGCATCATGAAATTGCCTGTTTTAATTAACAGAAAGTCTGGACTCAACATGCATTACATTAAAACTGAGCTATTCTTGTAAATGCTGAATATCAATTTGATAATAAAAACATTCAAATAAAAACTTTCTAGCTTTAACATAGATCCTCACAAGAAGTATTTAATGAGTCAAGTAAGACACTGCTCACAAATGAAGTTGGAAAAAAATGTTAATTTTACTACTATTTTAATTCTTTTGAAAGGAAACTCTTACATCAAGGAGAATGAATGACTGGACTCCCTGTGCTCAAAAATACCTGAGGTGGATGATTCTCTGAAATATACTTGAGGTCAAAGCCTCAAGTATTTGCCTAACTGCTGCATTAGTTATTCAAACTGGAAGTGTGTTTAATGCTCGTTGCACCACAGAACAACAGCAAGCTACGTTTACACTACAGTCTTAACTGGGATACTTCTAAACCCTAAAAAGGTATCTGACTCTTGGTAATTTCATATATATAGTACAGACACTGCCTAAAATCATGCCTAAACATGTTCAGTTCAGTGGCTCACTGCACAATCAGTACTTCATGTTCCACATCTTCAGACATGGACTAAGTCCTAAGAACACATATAAATGCATTGTGAATCACTAAAAAAAACCTCTTCTTTCCCCTATCTTTCCCATCTTACCTAGGTTACTTTAGAAAGTAAAGATGACTTACTGTATTATTTCTTCTCTGTTTCCATGGCGATTATTTTCTGTATTTATCCTCTCTCTCAAGCGATTCATTTCTGCATCAAGACTCTTAACAGTTCTGCTGACCTCTAGGCGCTCCGAGTAGATTTGTCTGGCTTGTGCCATTTTTTCCTAAAGTATGTTTGAAACTCAATTAATCGTTAAATAGTTAAAAGTCTTCAAAAGATCAGGTCTGTACAAAGAAAAAACTAGCACCCAGAAGACCAGTAATTCTCAATTTAAAATTGTGGCTTTTTAAGTCATGTTAATCTTTCCCTTGAAAAATACAGAAGAAATACTTTTGTTGGATAACTCTTAATTTATCTATCAAAACAGAGAACGGTGCTCTGCCAGACAAGGAAAAAGCCTTGATTCATTTATACAAAATTACTTTGACTTGATTTAGACAGTCAGCTTCAGATGTAACTGAGAGAATACTCAGTGTTATATGGTCTGTAGGATGTACAAGTGGAATGATGTATTATTAAATATTAGAAGAATCATGACCACCTACGTTCAATGAAGAAAAAAACCCACACCTACCTCTAATTGTTTTTCTTTGACAGCTAGTAATTCTTTATGTCTTTCTATGCAAGCCAAATGTTCCTTCTGTTTTTCTTCATAGTGCTGCAAGCGGCGTTTACTAGTCTCCAGTTCTGTGTCAGCTTGGTTTAATTCCTCCTGTTTGGAGTAAGTCAAGAAGTGAGCTGGTAGGAACAGATTCCTAAGCATGTCCCTAACATTTACTGGTAATTACGTTGGTTTTAACACTGTCTAATTTATTTTATTTTCAGTACAACAACTCTTAAAGTCCAGGAGCTTTAACAGCAACTTATCAGAAAGTCTGTACTCCATTCTGACAAGGACATAATAAATGCTTGGAATTGCTTTTAGGAATTCAGTTTTGAGAGGATGTTTTAATCTTTGGGGATTCTAAAACTTAAAAAGCTGTATTTATTTTTTACACTATATTCTAGCCACAACTTCTGATGCTTGTGTGACATCAGCTGGAACAGAATTTCTGTGTGACAATTCACTGCTCTGCTATACCTATAATATGATGTAGACTCTAGCAACTTCTATACTACATAATTCTAGATACAGTTAAAATGATGTATCTTTTCAGAGAAGCAAAGAGGTATAAAGAATAACAAATTAGAAGACAATTTTTTTCCTCATCCCTGTTAACTAGACAGGCTTATTAAAAAAAAAAAAAAAAGCGCCAAAAAAAACAACCCCACACCAAAACCAACAAAACCACTCCCCTCAAAACCTTGCAAAATAACAAGAAAAACAACAATCACCAACAATAACGGATGCTCTTACCTTTCTCTAATCCTGCCTTAAAGTCACAACTTGCTATATGTCAACAGTTAATTAAACAGCTGTAGAACATGCAGCAGTACATCTAATCTAAAATCTGTCAGGAATATAACAGTTGCCTTCTATTTTGTTTAGCACTTTTAGTTACCAGTAATAAATACCTGGAAACAAACTCTTTTTAAACATAAAACACTATAGCAACTACACTTAACAACCAGCTTCAAAACACTGCCCAGCTTATTTCTTCACATGGTTTAAATGGAATACTCTGTTTCCATTTCACAGGTAGACCTTAAATGTATCAGAAAGTTGCATACTCCTTTCTCCTCCCTCATTTTAACCTAATTCCCCTTGCCGTACAACAGGAAATAAATTAAAAATACAACATGAAATTATCGCTACCTTAATTGGACCTGCAATTTCTTCTACTTGATGAATTTTTTCTTTCATTTCTTCAAAGTTTTTTTCAGCTACCTGGAGAATATTTTTCAGTTCTTCCATTTTTCTGCTGTGTTGCTGCATGTCTTTTTTTACAGATTCCATCTTACCCTTATTTTCTTTCGCTTCATCTTCCTGTCAAAATGTATTAAATAAAGTATAATAAAAGCTTACATATTTGCAAATTACTGTACATACTTTTGATTTTATTATCACTATCAGGGTAAAAGATTACACGCAGTACTCTCTAACTCTAATCAGAAAACAAGCAGCTCAATGTAGTTGTCATTAAAACCCAAAAGAACATACTGACAGATCTCGTAGGAGACCACTAAATGACAAAAAAAGGAGGGAGGGAGGGAAATAGCCACCAAAATAAAAGAAACAAACAAATAAACAAAAACATCATAAAAAAACAAAAATAGAACACCCACCAACCACCATCACCACCACCACAACAACAAAAAAGGCAAGAGAAGCACAGAAAAAAAAACTCACCAAAAACAAATTCATGGCATTACAGAATGTTTACATTTATGGCAAAGTGTTACACTCTTCACTATATATCCAAATAGTACACTAGTGAAAAATCTACATTATTTGCTTATTTTGAAACCCTACCAAAATTAAAGGACATTGTTTCATATCTTTATTGGACATAATATGATAATCTCTTCTTACTAATGTACGAATGTCCACTGCCTGGTGTTCTTCCGTATTTTCAAGATCTGCTATTTCTGCATTTGTTGTTCTTACTTTTATCTGAAAAGAGAAGGAACTAAATATTCTTAGGCTTATCTAAAGAGAGAAGTTCACATTTGTTCAGTTTTAGTCAACATACAAAGCAAGGTATTTGGCCCTTTAGTTTCATTAGCGCTCACAAAGACTCTTCCTGTTACCTATGGAATCCATTTTTGTAAGATCAGACTTGTTCTGAAAGTCACATGCATTTTAAATTATTAACTTATTACTGTATTTGCATTCACATGACAACTGAATATGTTTATTGTTTCCTTCAAATATTTATCTTGAGCAAGTTGAGTCCACATGACAGGTTGTTTGCTGTTTCTTATTTGTAATTCAGTGAACATAAACTTATATATTAATTAGCTTACACTGCCTAACTGCCACCACAAACATATATCCTACCTTGAAGTACTGGAAAGCAAAGAAGGAAGATTAATAGGTGTTAAAATGCTTGATAAAGAAATTAAAATTAAGAAAACATAAAAGTGAAATATTCGGCATATTAAAATGGGTTAAGAATATAAACAAAGACCATGAAGAGAAACAATATTCTGGGAATGAAGAGGCAAAGTTCAACAGAAATAAAGGAGGGGGAAGAAACTTGCATTAAATATTGCAGCAACTTCTTATTTGTGTCAAAAGAAAGCAATTGAAATTTGTGAGATTTAGCACGGGGCTGGGGGGGGAAGATGTAGAAACAAAAAGGATACTATACAGAAACAACAGCATACACTAGGACTGATGTAGCCTCTATCATTCTTTCCTAAATGATGAAAGCATACTACAAAGGCAAACTGCATGAAAGCAAACAAAAGGAAGGATAAACATTAAAAACTTTCATCCACTCAAAAAGATACTGCAGAAGTCAAAATTAAATAGAGAAAGACTAAACAACTTCTAAAAGCTGACACTGTACTTGTTTTTACCTGTAGTTTTTTTTGGTGTTGTCGATGACCTTGAAGATGATCTTCATTCTGCCTAATCTCATTTTGAATGGAATATAAATGTTGCTGAGATGCAGTCAAATGCGCCTTTTTGCTTTCGATCTCTTTCTCCAAGTGACTTTATTAAAAAGTAATATTGAGTTATTATATATTACAGATATTATTACATACATACATATATAATTGCATGTGTATGTAATAAAAAGAAATACACAAAAATTAAATCCATGACAAAGGCTAAAAATATGCTCCCATAAAAAAAAAAAAGTCAAGTTTGTTATGCACTGGATGGTTTCAATGATTGGTAAAGAAACACCAAAGCAGATTGCTGCTTGATGGTCCTACTTCAATGCCTGGTGGATAAATCATTCATGTTATTTAAACCATCTGTAACCTCTGTCAGCAATTTTTACAAACAGGCCATATGTCTGAGCTAAGCAGTGTGTTACTTCTAAAAGTACTATTGCATCTTCAGAGAAAACAAATGCTCTGTACTTCTCACTTCCAGTCAAAATATTTGAAATGCAAAGCAAAGCTATTTTTGATTGCTATTTATAGATGACAAAACTTTCATAGTGTTTTCTACCCCTGCAAAAGAAAGGGGAAGAATTACTAATATTACAGTAAAAAAAAAAAAACAAACTTAATAAAAGTGTTTAATACAACTTTTGTCATAGTTGCATTAAAAGGACTAATTAAGTCTGATCCCAGAATTGGTGTTTAATAAATTGCCTATACTAATCCAGATAAATGTGTCATTACTTTCGGGTAAATTCTGAAGGGGTATAGGGGAACAGAAAGACATCTTCCCTTTTTAACTGGCCTACACCATTCCCCAAAGCAACACTAGTAATGAAAGACCTATAACATTTAAGATAATCTTGAAGTTCATTATATACTCACGCTAACAAAGTATAGTTAACTGACACATTTAAAACTTTGGGAGTTTACATAAATAAATTTTTAACATTCAATTCAGTCTACACTATCAGCTATTAACACTAAAATTAAGATATTTACTTAGTACATAATCTAAGCTTCAAAATCCTATTGTCACCAGTTTGCTTAGTGACAATTCAAATTTGCAAACCTTGAAATATATTTGGCTTTTTAAACTACCATTTTGAAAGTAATGAGAGAAAAAAAATGGCAGGGGAGTGAAGTTTTGTCAGAGATACCTACTGTGAAATCAAATGCTTTAGAAAATACAGATGAAAAGTCTGAAACCAGTAGGATGATGTGTACCAACACATTTTTGGTTTGAAAAAAATCAGGCCTCCTTTGCAGTAAACTACAATACCATCATTCATATATTAGATTTAAAAAAAAGCAAACAACAACCATCTTTGATTCCATACCCTTTTTTAGCAAACATGAAATAAAAAGGAAGACAGCTAGATACCCTGGAGTATTCAGTCCAGCAAATCCCTACTTGCTGGGAAAAATTTACATGCCATATGTTGAGAAGTGTCTAGGTATAAGTCAAGTTTGTACCTATCACAAAAAAGCACTGAAATCAAAATGTTTTCCAGAATTCTCAGAGAAGCAGCAAAGAATCTCAGAAAAAAATTGTAGACTAGAGAGTAGTGCACATGCAAATAGACAAATATGCAATTCCACTATTTATGTCAACAAGTGCACTTTTCACAAACACAACATTACAAGATGCTAACCTTATTTCTGCTTCAACATCTTTGCTTAAGAACTTAGATCTGACGTAAGCAGAAGAGTAATACCGTCTCTCAAACACTTGATCACCTTCAGCAGTGAAAGCTTCTTTACAGTTTTTTGGGGGCCGATTAAACTGCATTACTTCACGAGCCTTACGGCTACTCTGAAAAACACAATGGCCTTATCACACCAATGGAAAAGCAACCATAAGTAAAGATATCAACTTAAAACTTGTCTAGAAGTTCTCACCTGGAAATAATTTCAAATCCTAATGAGAAAGAAGAAATACAGTGATCAAAGCACGTAAAAAAACCTGTAATGTCAAGAACCTGCTTTTTTTAGTTGACTGAGATGTTTATGTTCTCAAAACCCACTCAGTTTAGCTGTCCATTTCTTTTAGTCTATTATAAATTTATCTACATTGTAAGTTCTGCAGTCTAGCTCCTTATAATTTGCCGTGGGTAAAAAAAAAACAAACTCACTAACTGAAAGGTCCCTACACACAGCTGTATTTATGAAAAGTGAAATACACATACAGGAAAAATTTTCCAAAGCAAGCTGTGAAGTACAAACAATATTCAATAAAAGTTTGGGGAAATCTGCTGGTATAAAAGATATTGCCAGTGCCAGACTAAGTAGTCACAAGTGCCTTTGTCCAAGGCAATCATGTTATCCATTCAGAAGTATTATTATTTCCACATAATACCTATTCAACTTCTTTCAGATTCAGTTGAAATTATTCAGGTAGGGCTCAAAGATAGTAACATTATGAAAACCAGTGGTTAGGTAAAGCAGAGAGAGAAGAACAAAACTAGCATTCCTGCCATGAGAAGAGCCTAAAAAGTTCATCTGTTATGTATCACATTCAGTAACAGCCACGCTTCGTAAACAGTCAGCTCTGCGCTAGACATAGCATAAACTGCCTCTTTTTTCAGTAGGAATATCAGAGGAAAAACTGGGACAAGTGGCTTTGGAGAAAAATAAAATTCACAAAAGTAAGCATTATCAGTTCCGCTGTTTGCAGAACACCCTGCTTTCTTTAAATAAAAATACACACATTTTTATCTTTGAACATTTTACTGGTAATCTTACCTGCAGGAGTTGGTATCTTCAGTCATAACAGAAAAATCAAAAATCAATTAAGTGGCAGAAAGCAGTTCATTAACATGTTTTTACAGTAATCAAACAATAGACTGTTATCAAAATAACGTCAACTTAATTCAATGTCAATTGCTAGTCACCTCATTCAAATCATACTTAATAACTGATTATTGCTATTCTTTTATTTTACTAGACTCTATCCATAACTGTGTTTCTTTGCACTCTTTATTCTTAAATGCTTTAACACTGCAGAGTCTAAAGGGCCTCTGGTTGTTGTGATAGGTGAAAAATAAATGTAAATGCTCACAGGTGGCTGATAATTTCACATGAGCAGGTAGCTGTGGAAAGGGAATTTTTGAACTCTCAAGCATAAGCCTGCTACAGTTAAAATTGGTACCTAAGAGCTGCTAGGTACAACTGGTAGGGGCTGGCGGAAACTACACGAACTGACGCATCCTGAACCCACCAAATAATAGACATGAGACAGAAATGGCAGTTAGGAGGCCGACTGGATATATGGACTAGATGGGAAACTATGCCGCTTAGGGGCCCAGAAAGGTGGTGGTGAACACCCCAGGAACAAAGATAATCCTGGAAACACATGGGGAGAGCTATGTGGAAACAAATCCCACAGAATGCCCTGGGACCTTGGCCTGTAACAGCCCAAACAGGTATCTGTGAGCAGCTGTATCGTGACCAGCAGTGATCCGCCTACTGCGTACGAAAGTTGAGATCTATGAAGGTAGTGTTGGGGAGGGCAGGGAAATAAGTAAAAGTGTGTGGAAATAAAGAGTAAAAGCTTTAACCTTACGGATTCTTAAGTAAATCCCACTATCTAAATCCAATATGGGATGCCGCTTTACTCTATCCCACCCATGACAGAAAACAATGCTTGAATTGGGATACTGGGTTTGTTTAATGCCAAGAGGGCCTTACTTGGAGCCCTCCGGTGGTCACATACATGTCTGTGCACTGCACTGTAACACAACTGATACAGTTGGGGTCTACTCAGCCATCAGGGTCCTTACCTCTCCTAAGGGAAGGAAATAAAAAAAAACCCTTTCTCTACCTCTCCTGTCCATTACAGACACTACCAGTGAAAGTACTCTATTTGTTCCATACAAAGAGAAAACACTTTTCTTCAAAGACCAATAGGGAGTGTAGAGCCTTACTTTAATCAGCAGGATTGTTTCTATACCCCTCACATCGATCAAACAATTGGCAACCACCGCATGATCTATATCCAGTGCTGTGAGAACTGATGGGAATTCTGGATGATGGACTCCTCTGAAGAAAAGAAGGAGAAAAACCCATTCATAAAGCTCACATGAGATTCTTAAAACTAAAGTAAAAAAATGGTTCTTTTCAATTAACAATACTTTGAAACATAAAGGCTAAGCAGTAAAATTCAAAACAAAAAAAACTTACCTGTGCCTAACATCATAAATAGTATCCTGAAATTTATTTACAATTATTTGAGGTCTAAAATCACTTGGATAATATTTTGACATCAGTTGCTGAAGAATTTTTTCATCACTGTGATTGTCACAGCAAAATGCTTGAACTAGGCTCTTTAAACAAGATTCAATAGCCAAGGTCAGCTCAGCATCTTTTGGATGAATGAAAGCACCTAAATAAACATAAAAAACAAGGCTTTAGGAACTGTGTTCCATAACAAAACATCCAGTACTGCACTTTTACAGGTTTTTGTTTTGTTGCATTATGGTTTTTTTTCAGGAATCTAATATAAACTTTTCTTACAAGAAAAAAACAAAACAAAAAAATAAAACACCAAACAGTTAACTAAAAGACTCCACAAAAAAACTACCCTGAAAACAGACATATTATTTCTCTTTCTATAAAGACACTTATATACCTTTGGAGGCATACATTTTCTTCTTTGACAGCTCACTAACAACTTCTATTAAGGTACCAAGTCTACAGCAGGTCAGCAGAAGTATATCAATCAAAGTAAAGATTGCCTATCAATAATTTAATGCTTTACAGATAAAGGCAGAGGAACACCTAAGCTGCAAGTAAAACATGAAGATTTCCATCATATCACCTGTCTTCAGCAGTATGTGTGTTTGCACATTCTCACCCTGAAGTAATTTCACTACTTGACCTCTATACCTACATCCAGAAAATGCTGAAACCATTACTCCCATTCACAAACTGAAAATAGCAGTCACTGTAAGAGCTGGTCAACAAATTAATTAAACCAAACTTTCCAAGAAAATCTTAGTTGGTTCTGCCTGACTTGCTCCATGCCAAATATCTCAAGTCTGACAAGCCCACAAGTCAGTCACTGAACATTTTGAACAGAATTTGTCCAAAAGCTGGACAGTGCTATCCATCAAGGAACAAGCAGCCAAAGCACAGAGGTCGGATGCTTAGAGTGTGGGGGAGTGGGAGAGGTGCACTGAAAGTTTAACATTGTAACTACATAAAACACCTTAAAAAAAAAAAAAAAAAAACAGTTGAAAAATGAGGAAAAAGTAGTAGATGTTAGCTAGTTCATGTGATAAAAAGGACAGAAATGAAAGATAACATACTCAGATACAACCTTTAGTCCAGGAAGTACAGAAGAAAGATGGGTCTGAAGCTCCTTAAAGAACAAACAGTTTTTCTAAAAGATCACTGTTTACATTAGCAGCCATGCAATAAATCCCATAAGGAAATGTCTTTTTCAGCAGTCATTCTTACCTAAAGGTCCAATAGGTTTTTGTTTAAAGCGCCCTTGCTTATAGGCTCTTTCAACTTCTTCAAGAAATGCTGGAATACGTGGTCCAAATCTTCTAAAGGTATTTGTTTTACTATCTTTCAGCTCTCTCAGCTGTTTCTGCTTGGCATCCAGTGCTTGTCTTGCATCACAGCTTTCTTTCCTAAGAGAACAGAATTTTTTTCAGTAGCAACAGCTTATGGAAAAAAAAAAAAAAAAGAAGTCTTATTTTTGAAGTATTGTGTACTATTAGTACAAATAGTACTAATAGTACTAATTATACTACACTATTTGTACTATTAGTACTAATAGTATTAGTACTATTATGTACTATGTACCATTAGTACTTGAAGTAAATACGAGGACAGTGTATCAAGGCCTCAATATTTCAACGTACAGCTAACTACTCTCATAAAATGATGTTTTTATAACTTAAAAGAACATGAGACAAAAAAAAGCAAGCAAATTACTACTTTGCAACTAGTTTTGCAAGACTATTTCTAACAAATTATAATAAATTTATTTTATTTCTATTTATATGCTTCAATTTCACTGTCCTCTACCAAATGTCTTCAAGAGAACACAAAGTTACTGTTGGTTACAATAATTCATAAAGGACATTTAATCTAATTCATCAAGTGCAATAAGAAACAATTCTCAAATCTCTTAATACAACAAAACATAGAATAATCATAGAATACCATGTTGGAAGGTACCTCAAGGGTCATCTGGTCCAACCTTTTTCGACAAAGCATGACTTAGACTAGTTGTCCCAGCACCCAACACCAGATTAATCTTAAAAGTATTCAATGTTGGAAGTCCACCACTTTCCTGGGGAGATTATTGCAATGGCTGACTGTTTTAATTGTGAAAAAGTTTCCTCTTGTGTCTAGTTGGAATCTCCCAAGGAGTAACTCGTGTCCACTACCCCTCACCTTTTCCATTTGACTCCATTTAAAAAGGGAGTCTTTCTCTCTTTCTTTGCATCCACCCTTTAAATACTGAAACTGATCACAGACATCAGCACAATTCCCTCCAGTAAGCACTGTTCAAGTTCAGGTTTCCAAACCAAAGCTAGCGAGTGCTTTGTTTTCCTCCCTCAGGCATGGGCTAAATTGGAATTTGAACCACTTGCTTCAAAGTCTCCATAAATTTACCTTAACTATAGACAAATTACCCCCTAGTACATCTAATTCCTTTTACTGTGTTCTGTATCTTCTGACATCATATCAGAATGCATTAGTGTAATAAACAACATGGAAATTTTCCAAAAGTTTCTAAATTAAGTCATTTTGTGCCAAAGACAAAAGTTTAGCAAGTCCTAAGATAAAGTGGGGAGGAACTGAAGTCTAATGCCTCAGGGAATGAGGGAATGCAGGTACATAAGAAGGGAACTCCTTTAACTTGAAATAAAGGAAAAGTTACATTCAAAAAGCATTACTTACGTAAGTCTAGCCTGTTCTTCCTTACACTTATATATAGCCTGCTGAAACTGATCCATCTCTTGACCAATCATTATTTCTTCATCATGGAACGCCTTTAACTGTTCCCTTAAGCGTGCGATTTTCCTTTGTCTTTCCAATTTTTCAGGCTCTGAAAGGTGATTAGCACTAGGAAAGATCATGTGACAATATTTTAAAACCACACTGATGATTTACAAATACATGATTTCTTTTTTTTAAAATTTGTGAGTACACAACTCCCCCTAGCTACATTCCTATTACATTTAATTTAAGATAGATTTGGTTTGCAACAGCACAAAAACTACAAAACGTATTCTCACCAACAAAAAATGGTTTTTTCCCACCCAATTACTTCATCACCTTCTAGTCAAGATGCTGGTATGCAAAGAAGCAGGATCAGAAACATTTAAATGTTTAACTGGACCCACCTTAAGTTTAAATTAATATTTTCTGTGACTGCAGATTTTCTCATTAATCAGAAGAGCTCGCTCCCTGCATCCCTATACCTTAATTAACATACACTGTGATCACCGTATCTGTATTTACCTGCTTTTCAATTCTTCAATTCGTTTATGTAACTGTTCATCATCTTTTTCCAGACGTTTCAACTCTGTTTTGAAACGATTATAAACTACCTATGAAGGATACAGTAGTTTAATGAACATAAGCAAGAAATAATTTCAAAAGTAACTACGGTTTTGAGTAAATAAACACTGAACTGCATCAGAACAGACAACCAGAACTTGAATTTCAGGAATGTGAAAAAGGAGTAACACAGTTAACTTGAATCATACTTATTCTGACCTAAGCTTAACACTGCTTAACACCTGTGTAATGATATAAACTCCATGGGCTCTAGCTAGCTGCAAAGCAGGCAGGATACCGCATGTATTTTGAACTGCAGTATGGATTTAGGAAGCCTAAACATAAATGGAGAAGCACATACAGATAGAGTACGGACAAGATTAAAACCTTGAAGCGGCATGAACTTTGAAAGTTCTTTTTGCCTACCTCAGTTTCATTGACTGCTTTTCTTCTTGCCTGCATATCAGCCTTCAAAGAAGTATGCTGAGGATGCAGGGCTTGTGCTTCTTCATTTATCCTTATTAACTTGTCTTGTGTTGCTTTGTACTTTTCTTCTGCTTCATTCACTTTCACCTTTGGTGCATAAAAAGAATGACAGAAAAGTAGTAATGATGCACAATTTTCTTCAAAACCCTCTTAAATGCTACAGAAGAAATATCTCTCAAAAGAATCCATCTGACAAGTCTCATTTGCTCTTTTTTTTTTTTGCTAAAATACACTAAAGCAAGTCATTGCCACTGCAAGTATGCTAAAACAAAAACTCATAAAGGAACATTCTCAGGAAACGAATAGCATACCAAATCTGTGAAGAAAAGAGCAACCTTCTTTTCCAATTCATGGTCATGAGTCAAACACAAGACTCAATACAATAAGGCCAAGGACCATGAAATGGAAAGAAGTGAAACCAGTATCTGGACAATGTTTCTTCAAGTCTTCCTTCAAGACTACATAAACATGTTTGGCCATAAAGTAAAAACACATCCATTGTTTAAAAAAAAAAAAGAAAAGAAAAAAGTGCCAACTCAGAAAGTTTGCAGAAAGAGTTTTAGTAGACTGAAAAGTTCAAAATAATGATGCCTAGTGTTTCTCTGCAAAAACATAAATCAAACATGAATCTGAATGTTTGGCAAAACTATTCCTTCTTGCTACCTACAGAAGTCTTAAGTACTATCCAAAGAGTATATTAAATTTCCAATTGTCTCCTGAAACCAGACACTGATCTCTTCCACAGGCAGTGATACTCTAGAAAACCTCCATGACAGATCTCTGGAAGATGCTCCAACACTAGGCATCATGTAAGTACTCTCAACAGTAAAAGTGGAATTACTAGATTAATTTCACTTGTATATGAAATGCTAGTCATCCCAAATACCCAGTCAAAATAATATAACCCTTACCTGAAAAAAAAGCATCAACATGAAAACCACATATGCATACCCCACTAAACAACAGAAAACAAAATGTCCTAATTTTATTATCAAATGTAACGTGAAATGTGACTATTACTGTTGAGTTTTAGATGGCTAAAAAATGGGAATGCTCTTTGCTGCTTGTGGAAAGCTAAGATGGCCAGTTTCAATAGCTTACAAGCTAAGGGACAATCACAGTCTAATTATTTTTATTCTTGAGTCAAGGAGCCAAAACTAGAGTGACATATGATTTAAACCATGTATGTACCTGGCATTCTTCTAGCTTCTGAACAAACTTCTTTGTATTTCCTTCTTCAGCAATGATGAATTCTTTGATTGGCTGAATTTCTTTTTCCATCTCACCTACCTAAATGGAAGCATACATTAGGATATATCACAACATCCACATCAGAGTAGGAATAACTGAAAGTATGCTTCACATGAGGAAACATATTTGAACAAGATATTTACCACTGCCCATGCCATTTTATGTTTCAAATCTTCAAGATGATTTCGCATATCATTCACAAACCCAATACTTTTGTAAAGTTCCTTTTTTTTACAATAAAGCTCCTTAAGTTCTTGAAGACGCTTAAAAAAAATAAAGAGAGGTTCAATATGAAACATTGGAAAGACTTTATTTAATTCCATGTCACTGAGACCTAACCACGTCAAAGCTATGTAGTTTAACTCATATAGTTATTTCCATGCTCAGATCTGTACTAATAAATAACTTTTACATACCTCTACACCTTGTTCTATCTGAACACATGTATTTTCTTTAGTTTTCATAATAGACGAATAATCTTCTTTCATTTGTTCCAACTGAGTTGCTTTCATAAAAAACTAAAAAGAAATAAAAATATGAAGATGTCAGATACAGCAGCTTATCTAAGTGAACTTCGACTAATTATTATGGAAAGACACTCATCCCAACCTCTACATATGCTGAATGATACCCAAAGTAAAATATCTGGTGAGGTATTTCTGAATAATGAACTAACTCAGCAGTGTCCTAAGATTTTTTTAAAGTTATTGATGTCTTTAGAGATAAGAAATTTAAGAAACTGGTTTTGCAAGTGGGTGACTGCTACAATCAGATAGTGTACTGGGTCTAGCTGGGATGAATTTAAGTTTTTTCATAGCAACTGTTAACATTGCTGTGTTTTAGATGTGTGACCAAAACAAAGCTTCACTGCCCTCTCAGTGAAGAGACTAGCAGGTTGTGAAAGAGGTTGGGGGGATACAACCAGGCAGATGACCTCCAACTAACCAAAGAGATACTCAATCCCATAAAACATTACAGTCATGGTTTAACCTCAACCAGCAACTAAACACCACCCAGCCACTCACTCAATCCCCACCCAGGTGGGATGGGGAAGAGAACCCGAAGGGTAAGAGTGAGAAAATTCACGGGTTGAGATAAAAACAGTTTAATAAAGCAAAAGTTGTGCACGCAGGCAAAGCCAAATAAGGAATTCATTCACCTCTCCCCATCAGCAGGCAGGTCTCCAGCCATCTCCAGGACAGCATAACGTCATGCATAACGGTGACTTGGGAAGACAAACACCATCACTCTGAACATTTCCCTCTTCTTTCTTTCCCCATCTTTTAATGTTTTCAACACAAATCCAAAACATAGCCCCTTAGCAGCTATGTGAAGAAAGTTAACTCTATCCTAGCCAAAATCAGCACAGTCAAGCTTAGTAATAGATTTAGGGGGATGACATCTTTCACTCCAGAACTGGCTGGGCATCAGTTTACCCATGGGAGGTGGTGAGTGATTGCCCTTGGAGCAATTGTTTTGTTCTGCCTTTTTCTCTCCTTTTCCAGCTTTTCCTTCATTTTTTTAGACAATTTTTATCTCAACCCACAAATCTGCTTTCACTCTTCCTTTCCTTTTCCACCATCCTAATCAGCAGACAGCAGGCAAGGGAAGTGACTGAGTAGCTGTGTGGTGCTTAGCTGCTTACCTGAGTTAACCCACAACAGGTCATTAGAATTAAGAACTTCGTTTTTTTTTTTTCTTCAAATGCCACCTCTAAAAATTTGAACTCAGTATTTTAATGTTTGATTAAAATGGTTATTTTTCTTACCTTGTATTTATCACCTTCATTTTTAGACTGTAAAAAGTGCTTACTCATCTCTTGGGTTAAAACAGACACAGGATTATCTACCTGTAAAAATAAATTACTTTAATTTTATTTTAAGTAAAAAAGTGTCCATCAAATATAAATTAGAGCCACAACAAAGACAACTAAGGAACTGTTTCCAGGAGGATAACTGATTTCTAGAATGACAGTGCCTCTTTTTTCATTTAACAAGACCAGCACTAGAAATTTTGTCCAATGTCCTTTAGTTTCTCATTATTTAATTGATCAAAGTATTGCATTACAGGCAATGAATCGCCCTATATATTCTTACAGAAGTTGCCACAACACAAAAATCAATACATGCTAACAGAACTCTGTATTATTTGAAAGGCTAAATACGTTGAATATTTGGAACTTCACGTGCACTATCTGATCTTTCCTTTATCACTTAAGCAGCAAAAACACACTGCAACAGTAAAACCTGAAGTAACGAGCAGGGAAAAAAAAATAAAATACAAACAACAAAACAACAAAACAAAGCTCCAGGTATGAAAGAAACCTAAATATGCTAAAACTTTCATTAACAGGATACATGACTCACAGTTCACAGATGATAGAAAATATTTATCTGTCTCAGACAGAATATTATTCTGCATTGCATGAGGCTGAAATTTTAGTTTTCTTTTGCCATTGCATTTGATGAAAGAACATGGAAGAGATGAATTTCCATTTAAAAAAAAAATCAAACATCGCTTTTTAATTAAATTATAACATCACTTGCTGATGTCAAACTGCACAGAATTTAAACACTGTAACAATTACCTGTATATTAAAGTGATCCAGTATTCCTACGAGTTCCTCTTTCTTTGATGAAATTAAGGTCCCTAGTAGTAAAAAAAAAAAATAAAAATATTAATAGGTCCAAAGTAGAGAGACGTGCAATTCCCTAGCCTTCTGTTCAAACTATGGGTTCTTAGTAAACGTAAAATGACAAGCATTTTCATAAAGACAAATAGTGTATGACCTCACATCATGCAAAACCTAACACAACTGCTTCTGACACACTAAAATATAAATATTCTTAGTCCACAATAAACACACAAACACACACAGAAAAAAAAACCAAACCAAACAAAAAACCACTTCATCATCATCCTTCAATGATGAAGGAAATGACAAACATTATCCTTTGGAAGAGAGATTCACATTAGACATCAGGAAGAAGTTCTTTACTGGTGAGACACTGGCACGGGTTGCCCAGAGAAACTGTGGCTGCCTCATCCCTGGCAGTGTTCAAGGCAAGGTTGGACGGAGCTTTGACCAACCTGGTCTAGTGGAAGGTGAACTAGATGATCTTTAAGGTCCCTTCCAGCTCAAACCATTCTGTGCTTCTGTGATTTACTAACATCAAGGGATCCAAAGCAATAAAAATTTTAAAAGACCTTCCAAGACTGAGAACAAAACAAACTACCACCAACCAGATTTGCTCTTCAGTCTGTAACTTCTGCTTCCATCCAGATTAATGCGCTGATTCACAATAATAGAGCTACCATACACTTCTGGTTTAAACGCATCTCTACCTTGGTTCCGCAAGGTTATAGAAATATCTGCAGAACTAAAATAAAAAAATAAAATAAAAAAAAATATAAAAGTTATAGAAGAGACAACTGAAATTGGTCCCAAACCTAAAAAAGGAAAGTAACTTCAGAACATTTTCCACAAAAATTGCCATGTCTTATACAGGTCACAGCAAGAAGTCAGTCATAGGACCAATCAGAATAAGATACATTTGTGGGATTTTGAGCCAAATCAGCATCAAGTACACACTGCCAGAAAGTCTGTCTCACACTTACCTGTTTGCATCTTCTATGATTCAGATAAATCATGACACAAAGCAAACAGTTGCGGGAGGAGATTTCCCCTGCCTTCTCTTCCCACTCAAGTGCCCCTATCTTTAGGCTGCAGAATCAAGTTGTGTTTTCATAGGTCTCCTGCCCCAAAACTGGCTTCCAGTAGAAACAGCTGCTTCACTTCTACAGCCATCTCTAACCAAAATAATCTGTAGATGAATGCTTAAGTCATACTTTTACGAAGATGAGATGTTGTTTCAATTCTGAATTAGTATTTTGTTTCTCAAGTGAATGCTGAAGCATTAAGTTATTACACATAAGGCAGGTACTGCCAACAATTTTACTCCAAGCACCTCTGAGAAGAAAAGCCTGGGGCTTTTAGTTACAGTTTCATGTAAATGTAAACTTTTCAACCTCCTCTCCTATCTTTTTATTGATTCCCCTAAACTTGTTGTCCCCACTTTTGCAGCAAATATGAATCCGCTTTATGAATGTTTAATAATCCACCTGTATGCCAAGGTCACTGTATTGTATATTCAGTCATATCAAGAAAGAAGAATAATTATCCTCACTCTTTGCACAACAATGATAATTAGTTTCCGAATAATTTTTTTCCAATTAACTTGATTGTTCTGTAGGATATTCAAGTGCCTAGCAGAACTAATACACAAGGACTAGGTAACATGCAGTGCATATCACTGTTAGCTGGTTTAGAGACAATGGTATACTACTGGTAAATTACTGGTAAAATTTCTAATCTGTTTTTGTGTGTTTGGGGATTTTATTTTTATTTATATATGATCTCCTCAGTGCTATGCTTTTCATTCAAATCTTGTAAATCCAGTAGGACAACAGAGAAAACAAAAGAGAACAGAAAACTGATCAGCTAACTTGAATCACAATCACTAAACATGTTCAAGCTTAAAAACAGAACAGTTTTACTTACGTCTCCCCATCTCGTACAAACATTTTTAATGAGGAACCTCTATTAGTTGCAGTGGCTTTGCCACCAAGTCCAACAATAAGAGCAGTTAATACAGAACTTTTTCCACCTGTAAAAGAAGCATTGTATTTTTTTTAAAGAAGTTCTTGTTAACTCTTTATCCAGTTCACCCATATTACAGATTTTTGACTGCTTATGTATTCATGCACTAAAAGTACAAATTCTCCAAACTTAAGACTTAACCTTTTCACCAGCCTTGAACTACTGGGATAGACTTGTGTGGTTCCAAAGTCCAGAAGTGAATCCATCTCCACGAATGAAAAATGGCTAGCAATTCTTCTTCAAATAAAAAATTACACCTCCTAAATTATTAACTAAAGGGTTCTTTGACAAATAAAGGATGAAATTAATACTTACTTCCATTGTTTCCAACAACAAAATTGAGATTTGATCCAAACTGGAAAGGCCCCAACATTGAATGGCACATGAAATTCTTCAGTTGGATACCTTCAATTATCCCAACTTCCCCTTCAGTCTAAAGATTAACAATTAAAACTGGTGTTATGCGTGCATTTTATTCATACAGTTTATCTATTTTAAATATGAGAATTCAAGTGACTGAACAATATAAAACATCAACGGTTACAAGCTACAAGCAAATCAGAAGGGCTTCATGACACTCTATATATAAAGTCGCTTGCTACACAGCAGTTACGTAATAAAATAAGGGGAACACTTACCAAAGCCGACCGCTCACCCATAGTAACATTCAGTTCTCCCCATAACTAACTTATAATTAATACAACATAAAAGATTAAGATCATAGATGCTACAGTTATCAGAGCAGTAATAAAGAGCATCATAGAAACACTGTTTTGTTACTTGAATAATACTATTTGTGAGAATTCTTAGTATGGCCTAGAACAGGGAAATTAAATTAAATCAGGAAGCAGGAAACGAAACAAAGTGGACGGCCCAGTGTTCAACTGGTGAAGTATTATTTTGACAGGAAACTCTTTTATCACCAGTACTTCAGAAAAGCCGCGTTTTCTAAGAAAGCAAAGTCCTTGGGAAAAAAAAACAAACCAATGACACAGAACAGCTGATGTTTAAGAAAATTAAGTGAGTCATGATGCTTCTGTGTGCCAAAAATCAACCATGGTGTCTTACAGAATAGACTACTTCAGTTGGAAGGGACCTACAACAATCATCTAGTGCAACTGCCTGACCACTCCAAGGTTAACCAAAACTTAAGGCACATTAAGGGCATTGTTAAAATACCCCTTAAACACTGCAGCATCAATCACCTCTCTAGCACACCTGTTCCAGTGTTTGACCATGCCCTTGGTGAAAAAATGCTTCCTAATGTCCAGTCTAAATACCAAGCCATTGTATGGAAATACATGTATTTGCCATCTCAGAATTTTTTTTAAAATCCTACATCAAATTAGAAATCAGCTATTACAGAAAAGCAGAAATAACTAGTATTCCTGTTTTCAAGTTTCATTTCCATCAAAATATGTATTTCAAACAGTAGAATTTTTTTAGACATTTGAAAGTGTCAGCTATGGAAAACAAGTATTTGATACTTCTTTTACTAAATGATTTGGTTTCTAAATATTTTCTCTGCTGTTACTACAGCCATAAACCAAATATACCACATTTCTATCAACCAAAACCCATTTCCTTTATTTGTTTTTTTGACAACTTCCATAGAACTTATTCCATAAAACCAGGCTATTGTTGCTTTATGACTGACTGTTATAACTACATGACTCAAAACAAATAAGGTAAGAATGAACTTATGCAGAAGTCCTCATCAACACCGGTTCCACTGAAGTCTACACACAAGGTATTTATTTCAACATCATGCAAAGGCACAGAACTTTTCTATATCAGCCTTCTCTTGCATCTTTCTCCCCATGACTTTTTAAACAACTTACTGACAATGAAGAGAAACTACTATCGGCTGATGACTGCGAATTTTCCTCTTCGTTAGATTCATCGCTGTGTTCATCTCTGTGTTCTTGTCTCTGCCTTTTGTAGGATCCAGGCTTCGAAATACTTTCTTCCTTTCTCTTACCCATGAGTACTGAAAAATGAAAGTAATGAAATATTGTAGCTTTCAGTCTTCTAAAGGAAAACATACCTACAGACCATAGCATAGACATACTAATTTATTTACTTTGGTAAAAAAAATATTAAGATCATAGCACACACTGCAACCAAAAAATACTTCTGCAGAACAAAAATTTCAGTGAATTTAAGCCTAAGCTTACTATGAAGTTGTATTAGAAAAAAAGAAACACAACTTCATTATTCTGATCAAGATGAATTTGTTTGTTGATTAACAACAAAATCAACTTTGATTCCATTTTTCTTGGTACATTAAAGTTTGGGAAATTTGCTATAATTGGTTTTGGTTAGTTATGGAGTTGAAGATTAAGTTTTAAAAAGTACATAGGTGCCATAGTATGATCAGTAGCATCAATGCAGGTACGATTAAAGTGAGCTGTGCAGCCAGAAAGAAAGTGTATTAATATATGCAGTTGATAAATGCCTAGAAAATTAATACAGAAAGTCAAATAAAGGAAAATTTTGAGTAAAAACATTGTTCCTGTGATGATTTTTTTTTTTAAATGGAGCGGGTTGCAAGAAAGAATGACCAGCACAAGACACTGCATGTCCAAAGTTGATACCATGTGTTGCAGTTTGAGACCAAATAGACTGTGTGAGCCTAAACACACTGGCAGCTTGGACAGCAGAACATTTTAGTCACCAATACATTTAAGGATAATGAGTGACCACTTTCTTGCCCAACAGGACAGGTGGGACAATCCACAAAGGTCAGCCTAACAGTTCCTAATAGATCTCCTGCGTCCTGTAGGGAGAATGGCATGGCCCGTGAGGAAGCTGGGTGGATCAGCACAGCAGTTCCAGCTGTACAGTGCACAGCTCAGGACCCCATGAGGCCTCCTCATTAAAGCACTAAGGCCCTCCCAGAGCTTCTCTTTGGGTCTTGCTCCACATTTGCTGTTTAAATATCTCCAGATTAGTAACCTGGAGAATGTACAGAGAACTCAATGAAATAAACACTATTAAACTATAAATCTTATGACTAAAGTTGTAGTTTAAGATAGCGTTGCAATGTAAAGGAGCAGTCTTTCCTCCCTCTGCCTCTTCTATTTCTGTCTTATCTCCCTGAATTCAAGCAGCTCTTTACACAGCAGAATAATAACCTACCTTGAGGCACTAAATTCTACTAAAAAATAATGCAGGAAAAAACTTTTTTCTTTTTAAATTACATAAGTTCCTCAACTATTTCAACATACAGATCTGTAAATTTAGGTCAATGTGAAGAAAGAGATGCTTCTTTGAGCTGCTTTTTTAACTTGTGTCAGCTTAATGTTCTCATCAGATAGCTTGAACTACCATGCACTAGAGACAATAGCACTTATTATATGAAACACCACAAACACTAAAATCTGTTACATCATTACAAAGAGTATTTAATTTCTATTCCAGGTATTCACTAACTGTTTTATAAAATACAGTGTCTAATAACTCCATCAATTTTGACACAGCATCTAAATTATAAAGAATGAAATAATATGCATCTCTTCCCCAAAAGTGCAATAAATAAAATTCAAAGCAAATGCAGAAATGCAATAATCTTTCCATCTGACATTCTTGTCATAGTTTCGTATGGCAGGGATTTTGGATCAAATACTGGATTATTGTTATGTTCATTAAGTATTTACAGGGAATCTGTCATTTCCATTTTATGTTATGTAGTTTAATACCATACACATAGAAACCAAGGCGGAAATACACTCCATGATTCAGCTTACGTAACTTTTGCTAAGCTACTTTCAGTTTCCTCCACAAACAAACATGTCTTCATGCTTAAGTACTCAGACCTGAGTCACTTCTATGCTCTTGGAATTTATCCATCACCTTAATATGAAGGCAAGCATTCATTCAATCTGCTGTTCCATTAAAATTTCTCTCTAAAAAGAAGGGAAAACACAAAGTTTAAATGTAATTATTAAAGTGGGAACCACAGATCAGGGCTATGAGTTCTATCACAATATCATTAGGACACTTAAAAAAACAGAACATGAAGAGTGGAAAACAGAACAAAATAACCTAGAACAGAACGAACTCATGTAATCCAAGCATGATGAAGGCCAAAGGAAGGATAGTCTGCACTCTGGAACTCTTGAAGAGCTAGTACTGCAAATAAAACTTAACTGGAACTGCAAGCAAACAGTACTGAAGTTGCCTCAGAAATTATTACAGCAAGTGCCAGTGGCTGAAACAGCTTCAATGAGAATAGGAATAAAAACTGGACCTATAAACAGGAATAAATAAGGGCCAAATAGACCCAATTATAAAACATCATAGATTTACTACAAATTATTAGACGTAATAGTTACACATGTAAAGAGAGCACAAAATTAAAACTCAATACCCAAATGTGCTGTATAAAACTATTAGTACTACATGTTGTAGTAGAAAAGCAATTGCCCTGTTAACATCAAAGTATAGGAAAACAGAGGCTGCATGCACTAGAAGTGACATGAAATGCTGCCAGCCCATGTTGCAACTTAACGAAGGACACCTCTTTTTGCAGTTTCCATTGTGGTGTGCTTCGACAGCCGTTCTCCACTTTCCCTACCTGGCTGGTCACAGCTGGCCTCATCCACAGCAGACACAACCAACCTACAGCCACCAAAGCCACTCCACTGGCTTTCTAGCAGCTTAGTGTGGCCTGGTGTGAGGCAGGGAGCAGCTGGCACTCAAAATATCCACTTTAACCACTCTACACACTGCCACAACCCAGACTGCCTTTTGTCCAGTTAGCAAAACAGTAGACAGAAGACATCAGAGCAGACCTACAGCAGGATGAATGCAAGATAGGGGAGGAAGAAAAGAGCTGCTGTCTTCTGCTGAGGTGTAGCACACTATGTTTGTTTAAACAGACATAAAGTGACAAGCAAGTGAGAAATTACTTCTAGAGTTTATAATAATGAAGGAAGGGAACTTAAAAGGCCCACGTTTCAGGGGACTGAAGTCAGAAGCCTAGGTTCACACGCAGCAGTGGAGTGCTGTATTTTTAGGGGCTATCTGTGACAGAGATCCCAAGTTAGATTACACGACTCTGGCATTCCTGACTCCTCTTTGAATACATTTGGAGCCAACGCACAGAATGCCTGCACCATCCTATCCGAACAACTGAAAAAGCGCTGTATGACCAACAACAGCGCAGAAGACAGCTCCACCTCCTCTGTAAGGAGGCACAAGGGAAAGAGGGGGACAGAAAACCCCCCCCACCCTCACCTCCAATCTCGTGGTTATTTGTTGCTTGGCCCCACAGTTTCCGCAGACGACCTGAAAGGACCTACTCACCTCTCAGCGAACTTACACCGGCCCCTCCGCGGATGGAAAGCCCAGGCGGCAGCCGCCTCTCAGTTCGTACCCGCTCCCCACCCCTGATCTCCACAGCACCGGCTAGCACCGGCCAAAGCCGTGCAGCCGGCAGTGAGTTCTCGCCCCGGGCAGGGCAGCCATGCTGGACAGCGGGTGGCAAAAGCCCGCTCTGGCTGCTATCGTGCCTCCACAGAAACACCGCCGAAAGCCGCACCGAGAAGAAGCGGGCATCACCGCTGCCCCAATGACCGACCAACTGATCTCCCTCCCAGCTGTCCCCCGCTCCTAGGAAGAAGTGGCGCGCCTAGCCCCAGCCGCCAGGCCCCGCAGCCCGCCCAGAAGGCCCGCCCATCACCTCTCCTCAGCGCCGCTGTCGACGGGGCCGTTGAAACCGCCACCACCGGCTCAGACCCCAGTCAGGTCCTGAGCCCCGCGCAGCAGTGACAGGTGGGGAGAGGCGGGCCACGGCAACCCACCAGAAGGTACTACCCGCTTGCGACGGAAGAGCTACCGCCAGCGCAGGCGCACTGCCCGCGTGATCCCGCCCCGAGTGGGCCGTTCCCGCGCGACCGCCATTTTCACCCCCCCTCCCCGCCCCAGGCGGAACGTTCTTGCGCGACTGCCATGTTCGACAGGACGAAATGAGGGGGCGGCTTCTGAGCCGTTGCTTTCCCTCCCTTTTGCTGTGGGGCCTCGGTAGCTGGTGAGCTCGGTGTCCCTGCGCCTCTCGGGGCTCCAGCCGGGATGTAAGTTTCTACTGATGCCCCCCCCCTCCTTTTCCCGCTTCCTCCACTGAAAGTTTCTCAGCCTCTGCTCCGCCGGCGTCCCCTCGCAGGCTGGCAGCGCTGCAGGGGGGCAAGTTGCAAACCTGGAGCCGGGGTGGTAGGCCCGCAGTCCTCCGCGGCGGGGGGAGCCCTCCGTAAGGCTTCTCGCCTCGCAGGGGATCAGGGAAAGCTCAGTTTCCATCTGTGCGGTGGGTTCTTGCCGCTAGCTGGCGTTGAGGCGGGAATTTTGAATGCTTGTGTTGGAGACGCCTGTATGTCCTGTTATTTCACTTTCATGCAACCTCCCGTGTTTGTTTTCATCGTGGGGAAAGATACGCGTAAATGGAACAGTTTGAGGAGCAATCTGTAAATGCTGAAGCATGCTGCTGCTGTGCTTCGGGTGCTCGCGTTTAGAAGCAAAGCTGAGCTAGGCGCTGAGGTATCGCCGTAGCACAGAGGGAGTGGGAGAGTTACAAACGTGTTGAGAGCTTTCTTTTTCTTCCTCTTTTTTTATGCATTTGTTAAAGGCCTTTGGATCAGACATAAAGCATATGTTTGACAGTCTTTGCAGATTACCTTGGCAATGGGTGAAAGCATATCTGTGTGAAATTTATCTTCAAGTAACTGGCTTACTTTTCTGTGTGAAAAACTTCGTACGGTGAAATACAGACTTAACCACAATTTAGAAAACATAAAAGCTAAGTTTTATAAAAGACCATACTGGCCCAGTGAGAAATGGGAAGGTTTTTGAGTTTATATTTCCTGACAATGGTCTTGTAATAGCATGATATCTTCAATGACTTCAAAGTTCAGTTTTCCTACTTTGGAAGATAACATCTCTCTAAGCACATCAGAGGTTTATAATGAGCAAAGCTTCTCCATAATATATGAGTAGACAGATCACTTCTATTAAAGGTAGTAGAGTTGTTTGTATAGAGGATCCAGTTCTAAGTATTTTACAAAATATGCTCAAAAAACCAAAGGCTAGTAGGTCTCACAGGCCTTTATAACTCTGCCCTAGATATATACTGAAAGGGGTAAGGAAAACTTCTGTCCTTAAATAACAATATTATCTTGTAATGGGGAAAAAATAATTATTTTTTGTAGTTTTCAAATTTTTATAATTATTTAAGTATTTCTAGTGTATATATCTTTTCTATTAATTAAGTAGTGTGTGACAGTCCATAGTAATATTTAGCAACCAAATATTGCAGGGTTTTTTTAAGAGTTTGTGTTGATGCAGACTGGCAGGAACCAAATGCAAACATTAAAAAAGACATGTCCCTTTTTCTGCTAGGTGTTCTCTTGTTAAATCTCACTGAAGGTTAATATCGCACTTGTCTTTTGAGAAGGTTTGGATGCCTTTTTTTGGCTTCCCATG
The DNA here is from genome assembly GCA_009867235.2 of Psittacus erithacus. Taxonomy (NCBI): domain Eukaryota; kingdom Metazoa; phylum Chordata; class Aves; order Psittaciformes; family Psittacidae; genus Psittacus; species Psittacus erithacus. The sequence continues at coordinate 50,893 of WYDI02013628.1, forward strand.
TGCATCAGAGAAATCGATCATCCTGGGCTTCAAGAAATTGTGCCATGTATTTGCGTGTTTTATTTGTGTTTAAATCCTTTTATGTGCTTTAGGTGTAGCAATAGCAAAAGCAATATATATATATGCATATGACTAAAATCAGGTTGGGTGACTGTAGTAGGTAAATGGATTACAGAAGCATAATTTCTGTCGAAATTAAATCTTAACGTGAGAACTTGATTCAAAAACAGCCTTTTTGAATTTCAGCTGCCTTGCTTTAAAACAATTCTAAGGTGTAAAGCAACACACCCTGCAAAGCAGGCTTGCTTGTTTCGGGAGGCTGGTGTTAAATGTGGAAGGCTGCTGAATTTAACGTGACCGTTCTCACTAAAAGCCACAAGGTGGCATAGCTCCTCGGATGTCTTAAACTGATCTCCGGGCACGAGCAGCTGCCCTATCCAATCATGGTTTATTCAGAGGAGGGTTTTGTTTTATCTAGAGTACACGGTAGTTACAAAATCAGAAAGAGAGAAATACAAAACATTCCAGATTTTATTTTTTTTTTTTTATCTTCTAATATTGAGGGAGAAGAGGGGAAAAATAGAGAAATAAGCATGAGGCAAACTTTGTATAATAAGACAGTGCAGGAATAGATGGGTATTGTGAGTGAGAAAAGTAGAGTATATGCTAGAGGCCTTGTATAGAACTGGCAAGGTATGAAAACAAGAATAATGGAAAAGAAGAAAAAAACTAAATCTGGTAATGTGGTAGTGTAAAGAACAGAGGTATAGAAGTAATGTTAAATAAGAGCAAAGAAATATACCACCTAATGGGTGTATGTTTTCAGCTGGTGTTCATTACAGGTAGTGCCAGTCACACCATAACAAAATTAAATGGTAATAGATGTACATGCTGCTGTGTTTCTGCAGTCGCACCATTATAAATAGCAAAATGCTAGTTGAAAAGGACTTCTGGAGGTTATCAATGCTGATTCCCTGCTCAGAGTAGGACTTCCACGCCAGTAGTGGATTAATCTAGTAAGATACTGTGCTGGCTGGATGTTGAAAATCTCCAAGAATGGAGATTCTGTAACCTCTGGACAACCAGTGCTGCTGTACCCCTTGTCATTTTTTTTCCTAAAGTCCAACTTGAATTTCTCAAGCCAGAATCTGTGGTTGTTGGCCCTCTTTATATCATCTTGGGATACACAGGAAAGTTCAAGTTTTGTTTTCATACTAAGTATTCCTCAAGTAGCTTTAAGCTATTTCTGTTTGAACAGAACCACTTTAATGCGAGTCCTGCCACTCCGGATCAGGAAGTAATTCCCTCAAGAGGTGTGGCTTTCCTTTGTTTTTGCACAAAGCTTGGATTGTGCATATGCAAGGGACACATGAGATTTGGAAATTAATGACTTGCACACATACACTGAGTTTATTTATGTTCAAGATATTAGCAATGAAAATGTGCAGCCCTAAGAAGGTACTTAGTAATAAACCACCTGTGAACTGGAGTCACTACACACTTGGAAGGCTTGATTGAAAGTGTTCTTGGCTCATAAAAGTAAAACTGGTGATGGCTAAATGTTTATTTTCTGAGCCTTATGTTCATGATATGTCATACTTCATACTGTATAGAACCTATAGACTATAGGCCCACTGTAGGAGAGGATCTGGTTCAAGGCTGTCTTAAGAACCTGAATGTGCACAAGTCCATGGGACCTGATCAAATTCATCCACGGGTCCTGAAGGAGCTGGCGCATGAAGTTGCTAAGCCACTGTCCATTATATTTGAAAAATCATGGCAGCCAGGTGAAGTTCCCAGTATCTGGAAAAAGGGAAATATAACCCCCATTTTCAAGAAGGGGAAAATGGATCACCCGGGGAATTACAGAGCAGTCAGTATCACCTTTGTGCCTGGCAAAATCTTGGAGCAGATTGTCCTGGAAGGCATGCTGAGGCACTTGAAAAACAACCAGGTGCTTAGTGACAGCCAGCATGGCTTCACTAAGGGGAAATCCTGCCTAAGCAATTTGGTGGCCTTCTATAATGGGGCTATGGAACTAATGGACGGGGTAAAGCAGTTGATGTCATCTACCTGGACTTGTGCAAAGCGTTCAGCACTGTCCCATGCGGCATCCTTGTCTCTTAAGTTGGAGAGACATCAATTCGGTAGGTGAACCACTGGGTGGATAAAGAACTGGCTGGATGGCTGCACTCATAGAGTTTTGGTCAATGTGCAGCAGGAGACCAGTAACGAGTGGTGTCCCTCAGGGACTGGTGTTGGGACTGGTCTTGTTCAACGTCTTTGTCAGTGACATGGACAGTGGGATTGAGTGTGCCCTCAGCAAGTTTGCTGATGGCACCAAGCTGTGTGGTTCGGTTGATATGCTGGAGGGAAGGAATGCCATCCAGAGGGACCTTGACATGCTTGTGAGGT
>WYDI02013629.1:0-39227 GCA_009867235.2 Psittacus erithacus
TGACTGGTCTGTAATCCCCTGGGTCATCCATTTTCCCCTTCTTGAAAATGGGGGTTATATTTCCCTTTTTCCAGTCATCGGAAACTTCACCTGACTGCCATGATTTCTCAAATATGATGGACAGTGGCTTAGCAACATCATTCGCCAGCTCCTTCAGGACCCGTGGATGGATTTCCTCATGTCCCATGGACTTGTACATGGTCAGGTTCTTAAGATGTTCTCAAACCAGATCCTTTCCTACAGTGGGCCTAAGGTCTTCATTCTCACAGTCCCTGCATCTGCCTTCCGAGACTTGGGTGGTGTGGTCAGAGCATTTGTCAGTGAAGACTTAGGCAAAGAAGTAATTATGAACCTCAGCCTTCTCCAAATCCAAAACTTCTCCAATCCAATCCAAAACTTCTCCAATTCCAAGAACTGTTTCTTCACAACAGCTTTCTTTTTCCTGCGCTTTCATTCCTTCTGGTATCTGCAGTCTATCTCCAGACAAAAAAACCAAAACAAAAAACAGAAGTAAACCCCTCAGATTGATTGTTAAGTTCTGGTAATCAGATGGCAGATAACAAATTTAATTGTGTTGCAGTATTACTATCATGGTTTTCTGTGTGACACACTGTGTACATAGTGAAGCACACAAAGAAAGAAGGACTCTAAGCAAAATGAGACAAGAGCTAATCTTGCCCCCTTGAAATTAATAGAATTGCTGCTACAGGCTAGCAGATGTGAAAAGTCTGTCCTGATCTAAGTAAAAGGAAGTAAAAACATTTTCCCTAAGGGCACACGAGACTTCATGGAACATTTACTATCTATGTGGTGATCATATGGACCCTCTCTCAATACACTGACATGCTGTGATTTTTTTAGATTAAGAGAGATTAAGAGATGCATAAACATTTTCATTAAGGGTTAAAAAGCAAAACCAGGTGGTAGCAGAATAACAGGAGTCAGAAGACAGCTAGCTTTGCAGGCATATCAGTGTGTTGAAAGAGCCTGGTCATCATGACAAGTGACCTTTCTGGCAAAAGCTTTACTTTTACTTTCCACTGCATCTTGTCTCTTGCCCTTCTTATGCATGAAAGAAACCCCAGCATTTTTATTACTGTTTGCTGATGTTATTCAGACCTGAAGTCTTTGTCCTTCCCATTTTTTGTATGGAAGGACTGGTGTTCCCTTTCTGCTCTTGCAGCACAGCCACACACACTGACTCAGCAGCAGAGCTCCCAACCTAAACTAGTCTCTCGCTGCTGGAGACCTAGCCAATCCCAACGATGTCTGCAAGACTGGCCACTTTGCTGTGCTGATAACCGACCTATAACTGTACAGCCTGCTGACCCCAACAGACAGGGCAAGACATATGTGCAAATGGTATTTATTTTCACCTGAGATCTGACCATACACCACCTCCAAGAGCAAAGCTGTGATGCAGAAAGGGAAAGAAATCAGGTTTTTCATGCAAGGTGTTGCACAAAATGAATTTTAAGGGAGCACTAAATCCTAGCTCCTGGAGAGATACATGCGTATATTGATTGAAGTATAGCTACCTTTCTGTCCAAAAGCCAGCATTTATCTAATCATTCAGCAAAGAACTCATCCTATCACAGGAAGCTATTACCCTTGGTAGCTCTCAAGACCATATCAGCACTCCTATAATTGCATTTGCACTCATTGTTATAGAAGAAAGGAGCTATTTATTCTCAAAAAGGAGAAATATGTTTGGGCATGTCCAGTGAAAAATGAAGTTACATAATTTGTTACAATGCAGAAGTGAGACTGCCTTCAGGCATCAGTGAAACATGACCAGTAAATGTACAGCAAACATGCTGATAAGATTATCTGTCATGGTCAGGTATGCAGAAGCTGAAAAGGGAATACATATCATATTTACTTCTGTTTTATCCTACTGTAGCCAGCTAATCTTAATATTCTGTAGCATCTTTCATAAAAGCATAAATATTTCATAGAGCTTGTTAGCCAGTTTTAAACAGAAGGGTCGAGGTCTCAGTGATAACCAAGTGCCCACAAAATTTATAAAAGTGAGCCAAGAAAAGGACTCTGTGTGAATATCTGAAAATTCACTCCACCACTTCTTAGGTTTTAACACTTGTTCTTCTGGCCAGTCTCTTGTGATTGCAGCAGCCTGTGCTCTAGGGGAAGATGCTGCAGGAATACAAGGTACAACCAAGGGCCTCTGGCCAGTGTTCCCACCAGATTTTACGTTAAGGGACAAGCCACAGCCAGGCTTATCCAGGCTTCTGGTGCTTGGGGAGCTTGTTGTTTCCAGACACATTTCTTCTCAATTCAGAGCTCTAGAAGAAAGAAAGGGCTGTAAGTGAACTTCAACAAAAAAGGTCCACCTACTGGATGAAGAGTTCCCATAGCTGCTGGATGTTGCCTTGCTTTCACTGTCTCACAAAGATCCTTTGGACCACTTCAAAATGTGTTTAATCAGAAATAACTATCCTATTTACCCCAAAGTACCCTTTCCTAATGACTATTTTTCATGTCCTTATAGATAATTTCCTATTTTGGTAGGATGGTCCTCTTTTTAGCCAGGTTTTAGTACTTCGAATATACTTGAAACATTTGGTAAACAAAACTTGCAAATAATGGGTCACTGCACAGTTACTAAAGGTCTTCTATTAAAAATATTTAAACAACTAGAAAAAGCAAAAAAGATATTCGTAAATGTTTGCCATCTTCAAGTGAAAATAAAATGTATTTATTATTATTATTGCATCTATGAAAAGACAGCCCTTCCTAGAAACAGAAAAAAAGCAAACTCCTTCAATAGTTTATAGTGACAGAAAACTGTGTCATTTTTTAATTTAAATACATATTTTGTATTATTATCCTTGCCAATTCCCTACTCTGGGCTTAATTTTCCCCCTTCTCCCACCACTGTTGTGCAAAATGAACATTTTTGTAATTTCTTAGCTATTTGGATATTTCTGCCATTGGATGAGTAAGGAAATGCAGCTTCTAAGATAAACTGGCACTTGCTTGGAATCACAGATGCAAAACAAATGACATCTTTTGCAGTTAATAGAACTTGAATATTTCCAGAACGCCTGAGGTTTTAGTGTCCTCAAAGTTTACTGCATGCATGGAGACAGTTGTGATCTCTTCAGACAATATCTGCAACAGATATGAAAGTTTAATGATGTTCACAAAACTGCATAAAGAACAAAGAAGAAAAATCTGATGACTACAAAACAGCTGCTCCTAAGACAACCTTGTCACACTTTTTCTCCTTGTTTTTTAAAGAGGGAAAAAATTAAGTTCTGAAAGAATAAAGTTTTTCCATGGAAAGGCATATATCAGTTTTGACTATTTAAATATTCAGAATATTTATCTTGTAAAACGAACAAGCTCAGTGGGGAGAAAATCTACTTCTCCCTCACACCCTACCTTTAAGAGGAGGGATAAAAGCTTTTCTGGGGAGACTGATTTAGCTTAGTGCTACAGTTAAATACTATTCCTTTATAGGAAAAAATGAAAACAACATCATAGCAGGATCAAGAGATTGTATGATGTGTGGTTATGAGTTATATCTGAGCAAAATAAACCCCACAAAAAATAAAAGCTTGATGAAACACTTAAGAATCTAAATATTAACAAATTTGCCATAATTGATTTTGATTAGAAATCTCTTGTATTTTAAAGTGACCAATGCACCACATTGCCCTTGCACCATGACTAATATTGTTTGGTATCAGCTCACAAGGATAAATGATTGATGGGCTTCTTTGATGTCTCTCTGTGCAGTTACAGCTTAATTGCTCTGTCTCACCTACTGAAATATTTTTAGGCCCTTTTCCTTCTGCCCATCTGAGTACTTCAGAGGAAGTTGAGGAAAATGGGTCACTGGGAAGAGAAGCAGAATCCTCAGTAACAGGAATTCTCTACAGAGATCTTGGGGCAGAGTCTGCAGTCCTGTCACTTGCCTCACAGACAGCTTGATACACATTAAAGCAATAAAACTTGTTTGAAGGATGGCTGTAGTCAGCCACCCACAGATAAAAGAGTACAAAACCTAGCTGAAAACTGTGTATGTAGGTAAGTCCTTGGCATGGCATACGCAATGTGTCTGTATGAAATACAGACTTGCTTCTTGCATGTGAATTAAGAACCAAGGGAAGTATCAATTTTTTCTCAAGGTACTAAGAGTAGAGTCTCATTAACTATTAGGATATTTTATACACTCATTTTTCCTCCTTTTCCCATTGCTGGATAGATCCATATTTTCCCAACCTGTAACAGGCCTCTGAACCGTATTTGCACGCAATGGAAACCACTAGGTGGCTCTTGAACCTCAGGCATCTAGAATTCCCATGCGCATGGCACAGCTTCTTCCTATGTTTATATAAAATTTAATAAGCTGGAGGATAGCTATTGCCTAAATGAGAATATAAAGGATTTCCTACAGTCTGTTTATGACTTATCAGATGAAAATCTAAAGATCATTCTTTTTTAAAATCAGAATGTTCATTCACATTTATGCATAAATCATCTGCTCTCATGAACACTACAGAAGCAGACTGAGCTCAGGGCAAGACTGTCATAAAATTTCTCTTTGTTCTGTCTAATCTGTTCTAGAGAACAACAATAAAAAATCAGTGTGCTCAAGGAGAAATAGAAAGTAACATTTCTTCATGCTAAGCAACCCAAATGTTCTACCTAGGTGATGTGAAGGGCTTTCCTAAGGATAGAAGTCTTTACAATATAATTGCAAATAATAACAGTGTATAATCTGACAATTCTGTGAGGTAATTTATGTACTCTTATAAGTGGAGCTTTACCTTTACCACTGAATTTTTCACTCATTACTAAAATATAGTTAGGGAAAAAAAGACAAAAAAAAAAGCTAGACAATGAATCGTCACACAGAGGCAAAGATTAGAGATGGCAACCTGTGCAAATAGCACTTCTGTAATGAGACACTGCTGAATGATAACATCATAGAAATAAAGAAACTGGTTTATTTATTCTTTAGATTAAGGTAACAGCTATGAGCTGTAAAATCATGGCTTCACTGTGTTTAGCAAGTAGTAAAGACTACCATCACTGTCCCAGAGTGCTTTGCATTAGTGAGATCTTATGAGGTCTATGATGCTGTCAACAAATCTGGCTTGTGTGATCCTGGTTGTGTTACTTCTAAGGAGACTTTCCCCTCATTCCCAGGCTAGCACCACTGTAGGCAATACTCTCCTGAGCCAGAACAGCACTGCACCTGCCCATGAATTCATCCACAGGGAAGGAAGCATTATAATGTATACACAGTGAGCAGCTATGCACTGTATGTTGTTTACCTTAGGCTGAATAGAGACCTGTCAGATGCAGTGAAAAGAGGATGCCCAGTTGTATCTCAGACTTGACCCACTGCAGTGAGCTCAATACCATATGGTGCTCTGTGCCACTCCAGTGTGGGCCAGGGAAGCCTCTGAACAGGGAAAGTGAAGGAGTCTAGTCCCAGCACCCATTCCCTTCTTACGGCCCCACAGAGCCCTGCTCAGAGGCGCAGCACAGCCATCCTGTGGTTTTGTGCCCAGCAGCCAGGGTACATGGAGAGATACTGTCCTGAAGATGCTTCCCTCCCTCATCTCTCCACTACTGTTCTCTCATCATTTACTTTAGCAGTTATACTGAAAGGGTTCAATAATTGGCAGCAGGTACCAATAATGCCTACGTATTACCTATATTTATATTACCTGTATGTAGATTACCTATAATAGGTATTACAGTATGAATAACACTCTAAAGAACATGCATGTGACACATATCCTCACTCCATCAGTAATTTGCCGTTAAAAAGTTAACATAATGCAATGCATAAAACATAAGAATATCCTCATGTATGTAATGTCCCTTCTGGATTCTGCCACTTGCAGGGAACTATAAAGATCTGGACTAAGATGGATATTTTAATATTGAGCTCTGAAGAGACTGTAAAAGCCCATCAGCTCTGACCCTATGATGCTCCACAGGAAGAAAAATAAAGAGAAAGAGAAAAAGAGAAAGGAAAAAAAAAATCAGAACACTGCTAACAAAGAGCAGCTCTCAAATTAAAAGATAAACACTGACTCTAAAAATCTCATCTAAGAGGCTATTTTAGCTTGCTCTGAACAGAGGCCTCACAGCAAATGGAGACAATCAGAAAGGGTACTGGGAAACACCAAATTAATAGGCCTGGAGCAGGCACTAGTGAACAGATGCTATTTATTCTTTGAGGAACAATCTGACATTCAGGATTCTTGCAGTGAGAAGTAAAGTTACTGACCTGCAAGATTCAACTACTGTCCCGGAAGCTGTCCATGGAGAAGTGAGGGAATGAGCAGCAGACAGCTAGAGAGCTGCAGTCACAGCCAGAGCACAAAGGAGCATTCAGCTAAAATCAGATGTCATAAAAAATACAGCAAGGAGTACAACTTTAGGGTGGAAAGACTTCCTAGAAAAGCCAGAAAAGAAAATCCAGTCTGGCATTAAAAGTGTTACTGCAAAATTGCTAAAGCTGAGTTGTCTGCAAGAGACACTTCATGCATTCAAGTGACGCAGTCAGTGTGAAATGAAATGTGTTATGTCACCATTTCTCACCTCTTGGGCTCCATAAGAAAGCTAGCAGGCTGATGGAGAAATAGCATAATTTTCCACATAATGCTTAATTATTAAAGAAAGTGAAAGAAATTACCTAGAGGATCACCAAGTTGGGCTTTTTTCCCCCTCCTAATAAAAAGTGAACAAGTGGAGCAGCAGTCAGGAAAACACAGTTCTGCTACAGCTAGGAAAACCCTGTTTAGAGTTCTTATTAGTATCAGTTCTACAAGATAAGGCTATTTTCAAGTCCCTCAAGACAGAAATCCAAATCTCAGGCAATCAGGAGAATAATAGTGATAAGCTCTTTAAAAATTCCCAGCAAGAAGAAAGAACCAAGAAAGGAAATATAAGGGTAAAGACTACTCGACACATTGGCAAGGGAAGAATTGCAAAGGCTAGCAGTGAATGTGTGTTTATTTCAGAAAAACTTACTACTGAAGGTGGAACACATGAGACTTTTTTTCTCTAGAGAAATAGAAGAACAATAAGCAGGAGACCAATGTCAGGGCTAACAGATATGGAAATAAATGGAATAAATGGAAGAGAAAACCATCAGTTCTTCCCAAGGCAACCCCAGTTACCAGAACTATCCACGAGGTGAAGAATTAGATTTCCAGAACGGAAAATATACTTGCCTTGGATTGCAATATCATCAGCACAAGCACTGACAGTGACAAATGTATACAAAAAAATGTGCTATGGGAATTTCTAAAGAGAATTAAGGTACATTCAATTGTATGAATATGACACAATAGGAACCAAAAGGCATTTGTCACTGCAATCAAACAAACCTTATTCCAGGCTGCCAAGGCCCTTCATGACTTCCAACTCTTTGATTAAACTAAAAAAGTTACCAACTAGGACATTTGCCATCAAAGTAATGTTTACAGAACTAGAGGTGTGTTCTCTCCAGCAATCAGATAGTGAATGGTGGATAATCTGAGGACACATAGAACTTGCTTCCCTATTTACTTTTTCTTTTAATTAAAATCTTTGCAATAAATCTGCCCACAGTTTTCCTGAACAGTTCTTCTGCCTAGCAAGCACTGACACATACAATAGAAAGTCTGAAAATATGACCTGCTTTTTGACTGAAGCATACCTTAAACGCACTGCTATCAATAACCCTCTAAAGACGAGAAGCGAGTTAGGCTAATAATCTGATAAAGTATGGCAGGTACTTCTCTTAGCTTATTCATAAATGAATGCTAAAAAAGTCTCTTGCCACCATTTTCTAAAGAGCTGTCATCTGCTCATTCTTTAAGTTCTTTCTATAAGGTAACCAGAGTGGCATTGTCTTCCCATCTGTCCTCAATCCTTAGTGGGGTTTTCTCTTTCAAAATTTAGCCCCGATAAACAAAAATATTACTTCTTTTACATTCCATATAGGCCCTTACGCACTCATATCAGTATGTCTTGACATCCTGCAGTACTTAATTCAGCCTGTATCAGGTCTTTGCCCTTTCACTCTCTTCTCAGGGGGACAATCATTCATTTTTCTTTTTTCTTCTCAACTTTTTTCTCATGTTTTTATTTTAATAGAGAAGGGAATGAGAAGTTTGTAATGGTCCCAAGTTGCCTGGGAACATCATTCAATCTTAAATCAGATCAATTCTGTCAGACATTTTTCCAGCAGATGTGCTAGTACAAGGAGTTAGTGCTGATTAGCCCTATGACTGACATTACACAGACGGTTGCAGTGTTCTGGTGTGAACTTATAGTAAAACAAAGCTTTAATGTGACATACCAAGATTGCCAGACAAAATAAAGACCATCATGCACCTCATCAAGTTCTATTCCAAGTTTTCTTTCTTGTCTCATCAAATACCCAATGCTTGTATGTTTAAAACAAGCAAAAGCTGTCCACCTCATGAAAAGTAGGTGAAACAGAAGTCCTTATCAAATACAGGTGATGAAATAGGAGCCACAATAATACACCAAGAACAGCTATGTAATAAACTAAGGCCTTAATAGGCAGCAAAGCAAAATAAAATTGAATTAAATGATAAGAAACATATGTCAAAGCTGCCAAAGACATCTCGGAGAAGGTGGAAGAAAGCATTTCATAGCTTAGACATTTCAGTCAAGAGCACGGAAGTACACTTTATAGTATGCATTTGACTATTGTCAGAGCCTTCATTCTTGGTCCAATGAACCTCCTGACATCCTGCTGACATGTTCAGACTATGACCTGTGCAGACATCTCGGAAAGCTGGCAGAGTGCTGTTTGTGCATAGCTCATCATGGCAAGCACCAAGGAGATCCAGACTGTCCCTCTCCCTCACCATCCCTCTTGCAGCAGGGTAGGCTCCTTGCTGATATCCTGTGCTTGAGACATCAGGTTTTTCAGGCATAGTACAGGCTGGAAGGCACCAGCTTGAGACAGGAAGGTCAGCTATTTCAATGTCTCATTAATTAAAGCTTTAACTTGGACATAAGGACAGGCCTAACTGTACTTGACGGCACAAATGAGGCAGTGATTCATGGGACTATGTGCATCTGAGCCAAAGAGCCAACAGACATCAGGGAACAGAGTACACAGTGCAACCGCCTCACTAAATGGAAAGCTCAGCTTCACTCATCTCACAGTAGGTGCCAAAAGAGTTCAGCTGAAACACAGCCCAGTTGTGCCTAATTGTCTTACTTGGCTATAAACTGAGTTTAGCATGACTAGCTTAGATGGCAAGTGCTATCTCTGAAGTTAAGCAAAACAAAAGCCATTGCTAGTTGCACAGCTCAAGGAGCTTGATGGCTGATCCTGTGCTTAAGACAATGCTACTTGATTCAAGTCTGTGTGCCTTTCTCTTCTCTGCAGCTGTGCACAGTTACATTTTTTACTTAGAGGAGATCCTTATATCTACCTCATAAACCTGTAAACTAACTTCCTGGGATGTATCCAAACTACTCTAGTTACCTTTCATAATAAAAACCAACCAAAGACAAGACAGGGTAGAAATTCAGATCTCAGAGGCTCAAGATGAAAGCTTTAACAGCTATTAGAAATGTTAAAAGCAAAACAGACAAGAAAGATCTTTCAGTTGTAAGAACAAACCCATGACTTTGCAGTTCTTCACATTGCACAAATAAAAACCCAAAAGTATCAAAGACCCTACAGGCTGATATAGTGATGTCTTCCAAATATCTAAGCTGAATAAAGTGTTACTCAAAAAAATTCCCTCATGAATGCTTACCAGTGAATAAACTGCAATTTACCTTGATACATTGTAGAAGTGTTTCTTTGCATAAGCTTCCACTTAAGATGACTGAGAATGACATTCTGGCTATTTATTACTCCTTCCTCGTATCTTGCTCTTTAACAGCCAGTGATATTTTAAGCTCACTTTGCCTTTAAATCATCAGTCTAATGCTAATATATTCCTGTCGCATTGCTGCAGTCATTACTGCGATGTATATTTTAATAAGAGAACCCATTCATTAAATACCCCACTACCCTTTAAATGATTTCTACTACTAAGCATGCTTTGCCCTTATGGTTTTTTTTACTTGTAATGCTTTGCTTCCACTGCAACTTCTTGAGCAGTTTCCGGAGCTTTGTGGAAACCTGGAACAAATGTGTATTCTATATCCCTGCTGGTGGAGGACCTCTAACATTTTGTGCCATGTAATGCTTAAAGCAGAAAGTTCTGCCAGTGTTTCCTTTTCCATGTCTGGTTTCTGGAGAATTGGACAACAGTACAAACAGTATGAGAGGGTAGGAATTCTTTTGTTCATTTCAAACTCAATCCATGTGCCACTTTTCATTGTGATCCAATTAATTCAACTGCTTAAAATTCAGCATATATTTAAACATGATCACTGCAATGGGATGACTTTGACTATTGCCTCTATGCTGCTGTATCATTCTTCCCACGCTTGTAAAGTCTTTTAATTTATTTTTGCAAAACGTTCCTAAGATACAAGACAATAGCAGGTTTCTTATGATGGCATAAAAGTCTTTAAAGAAAAGACAGTCAAAAAGAGGATTCAGACACAAACATTTTGGTTCCTAAGTTATAAAGGAATTAAAGAAAATATGTTGCTTGTTTTAAAGATTATTCAGGAAACTCTTCTTTCCCAAAGTAGCATTTTTTAACAAAATTACTTCCAAGTACTGCCTTTAGCTGAGCCATAAAGCATGCAACGTATTTGTGAATATACCTTATCATTTCAGCAGTAGGTTATGCTTCCATAGCTAGTTTTAAAAGCAGCAGTTCCCAAAGTCATAATTCTCTTTTATTTTGTATTTATTTTGAATTGATGTCTATAAATAGGACTTGCTGCTCTGGTTCTTTATAGTTATTGGAGCTGCTCCCAGACACCTGAAAATAGTAATCTATAACTCTGGCTTGCTGTAGGTCTTAAAAGTATGACGATTAGTAGTTTTAAACTGACATATTAGTGAGATGATGATGTTGAAAAATATTAATATAGACCATAATTAAAATATGTCCAAGCACAATGGCTTTCAAATGCATGAATCTTCCTTGCTTCTAGTAGAAATGTGTGGGTTTATGGGTCATAATTACCACTAATGCTATTAGTTACAGCAGAGTAGAACAAGATACTGAGAGTTGATGCAAGGTCATAAGTGACTCTGTTTAAGCTGAAGAAATCAAGGATTAAATAGCATCTCTTTGAAGAAGGAGCACACTATGATCCCATACACTCAGACTCTGGAGTTCAACAAAAATTGCATTTTTAGTCACCTGTTAGCAAATTAAAAGTCCCTATTCATACAGTAAAGACCAGTAGAAAAGAGTAAGTGGTTTGCTATTAAAGACAATTCAGTTCAACAATCAATACTGACTAATCTTATCCATTTATTAAAAGAAGCTTTCTAAGCACATCATAGAAAGGGTGTAGCCTTTTAAAAAATGAGAATGTCAGGGGTTGTATTCTTATAATAACAGAAAGCAATGGTAACAGCTGCTAGTTTTATTGCTGGCTATATCCTGTTTCCCAGGAGATTTTGGAAAAGTTAAAGACATTGGTAACACCTCTACTTCTCTGCATATGAGGAGAGGAGGAGGGTAGCCTGGAATAAACAAGTCTGAAGTTCCAGAAGAGGAAAAAAATAAGAGTTGCTCTCCATTTAAAAGGCTATTGCAATCTGTCATCACAGAATGAGACTACCAAAAGATTTATTTCGGCCTTTCAAAATGTCAGTGATCTCTCTTTCCTGGAGACTCTGCCTAAGGTTTGTCTCCATGCAGCCAAGAACACTTGCAGCCTTGGCAGACTTGTTCAAGTCCTCTTGGGCTGCCATTTAAGACTTTCTGCTTTGGGGAAGGGCTATGCTCAAGGTTGGCTTGACACCATGCAGCAGCTTTCTTTATCAAGGCTTCCTGGGCTCCTGGGGTGAAATAAAAGGAAACATTTTAATGCTGCAAAGTATACATAATCCAATAGAAAATAATTAAATTGGAACATTTTTAACCAGCTTTAATTGCAATAAATCCCTAGCACACATCACAGCAAGACCACAGAGCTAATTTATTAAACCTTTTGGTATTTCTGGGTGAAATGTGCTGTTACAGAGTTATACTAATTGAATTTTGGACAAAAGGTCCAGGTACTGCTACAGAAACATCCAGAAGAACATGTAATTCTCTTGTACTAGAGATGTTTTAACCAGACTATTACCTGATCTCGTTTGCTTTTATTACTGAACCCAGCCCACCTTCGAGAATAGAGAATAGTGACACGAGACATATTAGAAAGCCAGATTGTCCCCAAGACAAAGGGAATTTAGCCCTCCTTCTGAGCATCGGGCCCAGCATGATCAGGGGATCTGTTTGTTTCTTCACTTCCAGTCAAATCCCCAGTTAGTCTTCACACCTCTCATGCTTGTAGAGGCTCCATCATTTTGAGGAAATGCTAATTTGTTCACTCTTGATAATTGGTTTGATCCTGAGGAGCTTCATTCACAGCGATCCACTTCTCCTACAAAATGCTCAACAGTGAAACCTGAAAACATATTTTGTCATTCAGGACTCTTTCACTGTTGGACGCATGTGTGGAGGTAGTAAAAATAGGCAAGTAGGAGCTGGTGCTGCTCTAAAAGAATAGATATGGAAAGACGGATGAGAGCAAATTCCTACAGCATCAAATTCTGTCAGTATTGCTCCTCACACTGTTTTCCGTTCCCTTCAGCTCAAACCAGTTGCTCCCTGCCCTTTTAACCCTACCTGTAGGCAATCAGAAATACTTACTTTGATGGAAAAGGCATCTCAGGCCTTCTTTGAAAGTACCCTAGGAAACAGCAGGATAGCCCACAGGGCATGAAAACTTCCTTTTCTTGCATGGGAAATGGAGTCACAGCAATGGTAGAAAACAGAGGAACTCATCGGCTATGACAGAATTCCACTTGTACTGGAGAATAGAAAGAAAACTGATAAAATAGACACTTCAAGTAATTACTGTTAGGAAACTAAGAATCACAGCACATAAATGTGGAAATGAGACTTAACTGCACACCCACATGCTCTGCAGAGGCGCTCAGTACCATGCATTCCTCTGGCAGATATTTCAAATAACTCTTCAATTAAAATAATAATTTGAATGTCGAAAGACCAGGAAGAAGAAATGCTGCAAAGGAAGGTAAACCAGCAAAACCAGGTATCAGACTAGGTTATTAGCTGTATAGAGAGAAAGAACCATTTCTTCATATTAAATAGGGTGGGTTTTCTGCTGCCAGCTTAGGGGGTCATGCAGCACTATGAAAAGATAGAAAATTAAACAGCAGATGCAATGCATGTTTTAAGCCTGGTTCTTCCAGACCTAGCTGAAAACACAGAGTCTAAGAATAGCCCTCTGTATTGATTTTGAGTCTTTGGCTACAGGCTTATTTAGCTTCTGGGGAAACAAAAAGATTGCATTAAATATAATTAAACACAGTATAGCAGAGAAAGTACTGCAGCAAGGTCCTGATCCAGAGCTAATGATAAACTAATTAAATTAAATCAATTAAAGTTGGAAACAATACTCATAATCTGATTATTGCATTATAAACCTGAAAGAGAAGACTGCATTGTGCGGAAGAGACTATAGGACCAGTACTAAATGCAAGAAGATTCAAGGCAAACTCACCATCTAGCCACACTGCATCCAAACCTACCACCTGAGAGGCCACGGTACCTGCTAAATCATTTTCTCTTAGATAACTCCATACACAACACCCATATTTTCAATACTACCACAACGCAAAATATGACAAAATAGGCCAAGATCCAATGGCCACTGTTTGCAGGCAGCCCGAACACATGGAGAAAGTATACATACATAGCCATTTACCAATAAGAGAACAAGAGCTGGGTGATCTTGCACCATATATTAGCATGGGCTACTTCCTCTCTGGACCTGATGGCATGTCAGCCTACAGCCTCGCGAATGACAAAGCTGGGATTTTCCTCACCCCCAGTGAGATGAAATTCTCTATTTAGCCACTTTTAGCTGGAACAGGCATGCACTGCTGGTCAGCTGTGCACAGAACCCAGTTAGTTCACATTATTGATCTTGACTTCAGATTGCAGCTGATTTACTTGTGTTTTGTTTCAGTGGTGGTGTTTGTGATAGGAGCAGTTGTGCTGGTTTTGGCTGGGATAGAGTTAACTTTCTCCATAGAAGCTGGCATAGGCTATGTTTTGGACTTGTGCTGAAAACAGTGTTGATAACAGTGTTGATAACACGGAGATGTTTTCATTATTGCTGAGCAGTGCTTACACAGGGTCAAGGCCTTTTCTGCTTCTCATCCCACGCCACCACCAAGTAGGCTAGGGATACACAGGGAGTTGGGAGGGGACGCAGCCAGGACAGCTGACCCCCACTGACCCAAGGGATATTCCATATCATGAGATATCATGTTCAGTAATAAAAGCTGGGGGAAGAAGGAAGGGAAGACATTTGGAGTGATGGCATTTGTCTTCTCAAGTCACAACTACACGTGATGGAGCCCTGCTTTCCTGGGGATGGCTGAACACCTGCCTGCAATGGGAAGCGATGAATGAATTATTTGTTTTGCTTTGCTTGTGTGTGCAGCTTTTGCTTTACCTATTCAACTGCCTTTATCTCAGCCCATGAGTTTTCTCATTTTTACCTTTCAGCACATGGCGGTGATGCTCACATCCCAGTTGTGCACTGATTTGAGGCCTGCTCTAATGACTGAGTATTTGATCTTGGATTGTTATAAGCAAGTGTTTTCCACTGCATGATGGCTTTCCACTGCATGATGGCTTTTATCTGGCAGCAGTGAAATAGAAACATTAAAGATAAAAATTATCCTTAGAACATTTTGTGCTGTTAACTTCATTTAAGGCTGAATAAATTCCCTGGCAAATGAAAACTTCACTTAGGAGACATGTTTAAAATAAGCCACAGTAACAAATCAAGCGCAGCATCTAAAACATGGACAAGTTCAACTCAGATATTTTTCTCCACTAAATCCATGTTACTTCTTCTTCCCAGTTTGTCACTTTTATATCTTGGCATCATTGGAAGGCAAACATTTTTGTATTCCCTAGAGTTGCACAGAATCTGGCTGAGTAAAGCAGAAGCTATACAGTTCAAACTGACAAACTCCTGCTTCTAAGATGAATAGTATGAGACCTCTTCGGGAACATAAGCATTCATTTCTCTGAGATTTATCGTAAGCTGTCAGAAATAGTATCCCACACACAAACAAAACTTTCACTTACTCCAAGTCTTTATGTAAATGACTGCTACCAAGATCTAGCAGAAGTTTTCTTGTTATTGTGAATGGACAAAAAGGGTATTTCAAAATCCCAGAATTTTTAGAATAATTAGGTAAATCACACAAAAAAAAAAAAAAAAAAAGAAGGCTCTGTCCTGTGAAGGGCAGGTAGGTATCTGGAAGTTATCCTGCTTCAGAGCAAACAGGAACTCCTTTCAGATGCTCCTCTGCTCCCATGTGGAAAATGACACCAAATATTCCTCAGCCTCAGGACCCCAAAACAACCTTTCCATGTACCTCCTAGAAATGGGTCATTTACCTATGACGGATTCAAGTCACGAAGATCATTCAGATACAGAATGAAATCTGGATCTCCTACATGCCTATAAATCCCAAGATGTTGGCTTTTTCAGCAAGAAGTTTTTCAATCAAGCCTGTTAGAGGCTAGATAGCATTTTCTATAAAGGGGAAAAAAATGTAATTTAATGATTACTAAACTCATTTTCAAACATGAAGAGATGCCTAATTAGATTGTAGCTGGCAATTATATTTGTAGGCATTACATAATCACTTGATGTAGCTGTTCTTTCAGATAAATACTCTAAAAACATTCTTGAGAACATACAGGTATAACTGCTTCAGTTAAACATGTACAACATGCACATCACCATGAGGTTTCTCCGGATAGCTAAAATTACAGACATTGTAAAGCATTCTTTATTCTGAGGTAGTTCACTCTGCTGGCTATACTATGAAGAACCTGGGAAGATAAAACATTGCAACAGAACCAGGTGTACGGGCCTCCCTTACCTTTCCCTGCAGACATCAGCTGGAAAGAAGCAGTTCCTGGAGTGGGAGCAGCTGTCCCCTACTTGGAGAAGCCCATCTTGAAACACTCTGACAGACCAGAGAAGCCAGCCTCTAACATTCCTTTGTACTAATCAGTTTCCCTCCACATTCAGTTTTCTTAGAACAATGCAGTGGGAGGATGAGGCCAGAGCAATTTCATACAGCAAAGGTCCTATTTTACACTTCATTGCATTGCAACACAGCTTAATATACTGGCACCAAGATGCAGTCAATATTCAAATTAAAGCAGTTTCCTCTGCAAGACAGAAGAACCCCTTTTATGCAGACTCATTTTCTTCAGTTCAACTTGAACAGAAACGTTGCGACTCAGGATGGATGTGGAAACATTAATACTCCAGTATAAATTCTGAACAGAAGATCTTGCATACGTGTTTTCTAATGCTGTCTTACTAGAAGTTACGCTGAACCACAGGAAATGTTCTAAGAACATCAATACATGACCAGAAGGCACACTGGTTTCAGAGCTTTCTTAGAAAGCCTACAAACACCAGATTTAATGAAGACTTCCAAAAAATAACACATCAAGAAAGGTGCTAGTATCACTAAGACAAGAGAGAGTTCTATAAAGGCAAAAACCCAAGGTAGACTACTGGAGAGCCTTGTAGATCCTGTCCTGAACTTAATAAAGGATCTAAGGTTAGACCCTTTATTAATTTGTAATGGTTCAAGGTGAGATGCAGTTTTCAAACTAAAGCAGACTTTCCCCTAAGGATGGAAGAGTCCATTACTCATTATAGGATAACTACATAAGAACTCAGTTAACTCCACTCTTTGAATGAGGATTATGGATTTAGCCCATTATGAATGAAAAGGTTTAAAATGGTGGAAATTAGTACTGCTCACCATTAGATGCTTCTTTATTGAGCAGCAGTCACCACCTCACCTGCACACTCGCCACTTTTCTCCTGCTCTGTATGTGTTATTACATATTTGAAGGCTTGTAACTCGACTGACATTTGAATCCACATGCGTTGAAAAGCGTTAGAATTAACATTCTTAAAGTGGTTTGGTTGGTTGGTTGGTTTTCCATCTGAGAAAACTGCAGTATAGATCAACTTTTGATGTGTTTCATGACTAACAGCCTGCATTTTATTGTGTGCAAGAGATACACTGCACTGACCAGTATTTTCCAGAGCAACTAGGCAGTCCACAGGTAATGCTAGAGCAAGATCTGTTCAAGCAAAAGATATATTGAAATTCTCACTGCCCAGAAACATAAGTAGGCTGGAGAAGGGTATTTAATAAAGCACTAATACAACGTAGATGCAGACTTCAGAGAGTAATGCTGTTCTTAGTGGAGATGGTAGGTCCTTACAGAGTGCCTTGACTCAGTGCTTTGTAGGATGTGCACCTCTGATTCTTTCTTTTCTGTTTTCTCTAGTTCCTAATAAAACTGGAAATTAACCTCTTCAAAAAACTGCTACAGAAAACACTAAAAATGGGAACTTCATTACCTAGTTCATAAAATGCTGCTGAAAACGTAATCCTTCAAGAACCCTTCAAGGCAACTTGAATCAAATGGGCAAAAGCTGCAGGGGGCATTTAGCACCCAATGATCTGAATTAACTCTCTACCATCAACTGAGAGACACAGAAAAAGGCCCTAGGTAGAGGTTACA
Source organism: Psittacus erithacus (assembly GCA_009867235.2). Lineage (NCBI taxonomy): Eukaryota > Metazoa > Chordata > Aves > Psittaciformes > Psittacidae > Psittacus > Psittacus erithacus. Next base: position 17,766 of record WYDI02013629.1, read on the forward strand.
CAAATATGTTCTTACTCAAAAAAAGCACTTATGCATGCAAGATCCATGATTTGGTAGATAAGAACAAGACATTACCATATATAATTATCATTTGCTTGGTGAAGTGCCTATTTGTTCAGGCAGTCATCACATGCATGGAAATAATTTGCTTACATGCAGCTGAAATACTGTAATTTCTGCTCTTATTTGTGGAGCATTTCAGTTATTTATTTGCTCAAATTTCTGTGAGGATTCTTTAAATAAACATTCATTATTTCATAAGAAGTGGAAGATTAAAATACCAATTTTCTTTTGAATTATGATTTCCCTTAAGACACTGAATTTTCTTTTTTTGGCTTATAATTTCTAACATGCTTTAGCTGGTACATGACAGAAAGCATCAAACAAGATCACAAAAATCCACTATCCTGACACCTGCAGTCCATAACTGAAGAGCAGAATGAGCAAGACTTATTATTAACTTACCAGTCAAGAAACAACTTCTCTAGGATGTGACTGATACACTATATAGGATCTTGGACTACAGCTATTTAATGTGTTCTGTGGAGTTTACAAATTCGACAGCGCTCCAGTATAAACAAACCGCTTCAGTTAGCCTTTAAAGTTGACATCTCACTGCTTTCATTGTTTCACAGTGCAGCTAGGAAGAAACCAGCTGTTCAAAATCAAGAGTTGAACCAGTAAAGCAGGGTGGGACTTAGCCACTAGCAGAATGACACTGGATATCCTTCTAGTTCCCAATGAGGACAAAGCTCCCACCCCCAAGAGAACCCACTGTATTTCTATAAGGCCCACAGCTCATTCTGCTCTTGGTTTCATGAGGATGTGAACTGGTGTGTATTTAGGTCCATAGCAGCTACACGGAAAGACTAATCTTTTTAAATGGCCTCTCTTAGCCTCGCTTACCTTGCTAACATCCACAGAAAGGGACTGTAGAAATAGAAAGAAACACCATAATGACTTTCATAGGCAGTGAACACATACAGTTACAGAATTTGGTGAAAAAACTGAGCACTGCTTTTGTACACATAGGTCTGCAGTATAAGTCCTCACTAATCTTTCCTATTGCTCATCCCCTTTTCCTCTTTTGATTGATTTACTAGACTTGGAGGTTCTTTAATCCTTTTTTAAAGAATTAATCAAGTTTTGTGACTACCAAGACCTCTTCAAGTCCCATACTTTGCAGCCACAATAAACCACATTTACATATAATTAATGTTTACCAAAAAAAAAAGTAATTTCATTATAAAATGGTGTTTGGTGACTCAAAATTAATGATCCTGTACATTTTCCCTGGGTCTGGCTTGCCAAAATGCTGAGCACCTTACTCTTTCAGTTATGCTTTGGTGCTTTGCATTAAAAGACCAAGCCACAAAACCAGCCCAGGTGCTTGTACTCTAAACAGATACCAACAGGTTTGTCGTCCAGCAGAGAATCTCAGGGGTGCTTTAACTTGATGTTATTGGGTTTTCCTCAATTGGCAGTAAAGCTGATGACTTTCTGGCATTTGAAATAAAGACGGGCAATTGTTTTCAAAGCTCATTAAAACAGACAGCCACAAAGGACTGTTTCCCAGAGACACTCAAATTGCTCATCTGGTACAGTATGGAGGAAACTATTAACCTCAGTAGCTTTTTTACACTGCTGGCCACAGTGTGATCAGGAACTCTGCAAATAATCAGTTTTAATTGACTTTCAAAAATACATACTGACATTTGAACTACTCCATTGCTTGAATGTCTCTTTCTTTACCTCACAGCTGCCAGCATCAACCTCAGAGTTATCTCTGGGAAAGTACTGCTCAGATGAAACAGCTGCTGAGAGCTCAATCAATCCAATGCTTTTGGTCAAAGATTACATGTATTACAGAATATTAAGCATAATGAAAAGTATTTCCTTCGTGTAGGGTTTTGAACAAAGCACCTTCAGAAAGCTTAAAAACCCAGATGATGACTTACAGTAATCCATGCTTTGGAATAGAAGGGTAGGAAAAAACAGATTACATCACAACCTGTATGGATAACCAAGCAAAATACTATTTGCACAGGTAGAGGGTTATCTCCACTAGAGGTAATAAAGACTAGGTAAGTACAAACTGACGAAGCTCTGCTCTCACATGAGCCTGAGGGAAGTCTTGAATTTGGTTATGTAGTTTGTTTTTTGATCTGTCCAACTTACACTGAGAAAAAAACTACTACCTTCCAAGCCTGAAAAGCATGCCTCCTGACAGCAAACTCTTACTTCCCCACTCTTTTGCGCTGGTACTGGATCTGAAAGAAGCCCTCCTGTTTGTTGCTGAGCAATCATTTCTGGCCCAGCACAAGTTCTCAGCGTTGATTCAGAGAAAACTCCAGGAACAAACTCGCCAACAAAGTTCTCAAGTTGACAAGCAGGTATCCTTGAGTGCAGCGCCGGGAGACACGTGGGATAGCTCCTCCTAACGTGTGTCCCCGTACTGCTACACAAGCCACCCTTATATAGCTACTGGGCATACATACATATTCATGAGGCTATGTATGGATTACGTCATTTTCTAGAAAGTGTCCCGCATGCGTACAGAAATGTGGTGGTGCTCTCTGAGGGTCGTTTACTTCTTCCAACAATCTTCATCACTGCTGGCAGCCTTCGAAGCACACACAGTAGATGTTTATAACAGCTTAACTGGTTCATTAACACCACAGACATAACAATCATCCTGTCCTTCTACTTATCAGTTAGTTTAACTGCAGCCCGTCCTGGACACCTGCTATTCCAGATACTCCTTATCCTTAAGTCCTGTTCTTCTAGCCTGTTTTTCTTACACTCATTTTGTACTAAGGTCATAAAGGCCCAAAACTATGTCAACTACAAGTCTATCTTATACAGGAATTCTCAGTATGTTCTCTAGCTGTACTCTGTGAATCATGCACCTCAGCAATTTTCCATTGCTACTGTTACAAAGCCATCAAACTTAGCATTACTTAAAACTGATTCTAAAGGTTTATATATTTCATTTTGTAATTTTGTGCCCCCCCCCCTTTGTTTCAGTGGGAGACACTTTCAAGCATGCTTGCTAAAAGACAATAGCTAAAATCAAAAGGAAAATGGCTTAGAGGCTTTTGCCTGCCAGCTCCATTGCACAGTCAACTTGAAGGAATGTATTATCATTAAGGAAGCAAAAACAGGCTGAGAGATGGCACGACTGCTTTGAAACAGTGCAGTGGGGGAAGCAGTAATGATGGCTTAATAGCCACAAAGCTATGCTGTGAAGGTAATTTCATTTTCAATTGAAACTAAAGGTAACCTGGACAAATACAGAAAAGTAGATGGATCTTTAAGAGAGACAAAAATGTGCTCTAGAGACTGTACACCAAATCCAAACACAATTAGACTGGAAATAATGCATGACTAGCAGTGTCAAAAATACACTGAAATGACTTACAGATGTAAGGATTCTCCATTACTTACAGACATTGAATTGTAATGAGTTTATGTCTAGATGATGGGCTCTAGTTAAAAAAAAAAAAAAAAAAGTCATATACCTAGCACATATATATCCCTGAAGCATGTTCCACAGACTAAACCAGCCCAGGTCACCAAACCAGTCTGAGGCAGGGGGGCTAAATTAGAGCTTTGCTTCTGAAGAGGCATCAGAGCTTACATCGAGAGGGCTATGCCTACGCAGTTCACGCTGCAATTGTGTGTAGCTTCCAAAGCTTCACAGCAAAAAGACCTTCTTATCCTTGAAGATAAAGGCATTCCACTTCAGCTTGATTCCAGCGCAAGGAAAACCGAGCAGTTTGTTTCTGCATCAATATAGCATTGAAATTGGTATCTAAATACATTATTATCTATCTGATAGTGGCTGGACTGAATTGTAAATTACAGATATAGCTGTCTTAATTGTAAAATCTTCATGGCGAGACTTTTCAGTTTTTGCCAGAACACCAGATATTATGAAAATCAGTGCCTTTTGCAGTAGGAAGTCTGAAATTATAATTTCAGTTCATGCTTGCTGAGAAGAAATTACAACAGAGGAAACAGCAGAATCTTTTGCCTTTATACTTGAGATAATTACTAATAAAGAGTGATTATGGAGATGCAAAACATTGCTTCCTGTGTACTAGCACAGTAGTTTAGTATATACCATTTTTCAGTCAAATAAAAACAATCCAGCTACCAGCTCTGCAAGGCCACTGTCAGGCCATATTACCCAATACTGGTACACAGACCAGCTTTGTACCTACAAAAAATTATAGTGGGGATGCTAATACACAGTTAATTTTCAGCAAAGTACGTAAGTCAGCTGATTCAAATACATGCTGATTTCAAGTATCCTGATTTGAATGCTAGCATCTGTATACTTCCTCTTGATTTAAAAATACCATCTCTGTGTTTTGTTATAATCTCTATAGCAAAAAAAGGCACATCATCCCTCACATGTGGAACATGCTCTGAATCTGAAAAAAAAAAAATACATTTCAATTTATTCTTAATTTAAAGTATTTTTATAGTAGGAAGTATTTGATTCCAGTAAAATAACAAAAACATTGAAGAAAAGGTTTTGAGGCCATCAAACATCATTTTTGACATTTCCAAACCCCCAAACTCAGCTCTTTTCTGTTTCAAGCAGTTCTTTGCTTATAAGTCAGACTATAATTACAATTTACTTAGAAACAAGGTAGAAAGGTCAAGCATTGCATAAGGTAACAGTTGTTTAGTTGCAACTCAGTTTTTTTTCCTGCCTTTCCGGAAAGCCTTATGGATCTCTGCCTCCTAAATGAGAAAAGGGAGTAATAAAAACCATCCCTCTTAATGACAAACTCTGTTCTGCTTCCTTAAATGTCACTGTGGGAATGCTTACCCTACACTATATTGTACTGAAGGCCAGGCTAGACAGAGTCTTCAGCAACCTGATTTAATGGAAGGTGTCCCCGCCCCGAGCAGTGGGGCTGGAACTAGATGATCTTTAAGATCCCTTCCAACCAAACCACTCTGTGATTCTATGATTCAAAGACAGTTTAAGAACTATATAATGCCCAGAGCAGTAGGTCTGCTTCCCTAATCCATTCCCTTCTCCACCCAGATTCCTAGTCAAAACAAGCTTCTACCACAACTACTGGACTTCCCTTAGCCTCAAGTTACCTTTGATTTGGTTCCTTTTGCCTTGCCATATTAGCCAACACATTATAATTGCTCCCTATGCTTTTTCTAGCCCCTGGTTGCCTGGCAGTGTGAGAACAAAGTAGGTGTTGAAAAAGAAGATGACAGAGGTCAGTAAAAACCCTGCATTTTACTGAATCAAAGATGCCACTTATTGCTCTGTCTTGAGTAAGGATAGAGGAAATCACCTTTCCCTTGAGTTCTTTCCAGAATAACTCATCAGCTTCTTGCTCTGCTAATGAGTTTAGAGCTGAATCAGCCATAGTCCCCCTGCTGATCTTGAGGATTACTCATACATTTTGGGATCAGAAACAGAAGCTTCTTATGTATCACTAACTTTTCCTTAACACATGAAGCAATTAACAATCACCTAATTGAGCCCCAAACCACAGTGGATTCACAGCTATTGTTAATCAGAACAAATGAAACCAGATCTCTTCAAGAGTAACTCATTGCTTACTGAAAGCATGCCTGCAGTCACATATGCCTCCATGTGCTTCAGATTTCATGGGTGTATATTTCTAAGCTGCTTTATTTTTTATTAATACCTAGTCAAGCATATTAAAGGAGGATTATCAGATAATTGATAAAAATGCTCACAACCAAAACAGAGGAAGTCTTTGGGAAAAGCCAGGTAACAGAATACCCTTATTAGCAAGCTTTCAGTTGAATGCTGGCCCTATATTCAGTATTCACCATTACAGTTTTTAGTGAAAGCTCAAGATATGAAGGCACATACAATTAACATCTACCAGTTTAACTCAAATGACAGCACACATGATGCTCAAGAAATCCAGGAAAAAATGGGTCTGTCTTGAGTGTCCTCTTTCTTCCCTAATCACAGATAAATCAGCTTATTTGACAAAATATAGGACCTAGTGTTTCTGGATTTGATTCTATTTTTCCCTGTGACATTTTAAATGGCCCTGAACAAATAATCTGAACATTATGTGCCTTAGCTTACTGCATCCGTAGAACACATATTAGACACTGCCAATAATATTCCACCAATACACTACTTGGACATACACTGTAGACATTAATCATTAAGCCATATCATACAAAGCCATAAACCAACCCTTTGGCTCAAGCTGTAACAGAACTTCACGAGCACTAAAAATAAGAGTCCAGATTTTGCACAATTTTTGTTTGCGACGGTCTCTAGAGCCAAACCTGACAGCAGCGAGTATTCAGCTGAATCTAGTCCAAACTGCAAGTTACGAATTTTGTCAAGAACTCATTGTCCTATACTGTTTCCTGCTAGGACAGAGGGCAGCAGTACTCCCAGGGGCTGGGGTGGGAGAAAGGATAAAAAAGAGGAAAAAAGAAGAGGAGAAAAAAAAAAGGCTGTGTACGTCTTTCCCCTCTTTCCTGAAAACCCCCACCTACAACCAACTGCATCAGTCCCAGACACTAGCAAATGGTCTGGAAACTAACCACTTAGCTTTGCACATATTCCTGTTGCAAAAGAAACGCAATCATAGCACAGTCACTGGATAATCACAATGTAGCTACCTATGATGCACAGCTGTTAAGAGCTGTTGAGGAAGCCAAACAGAAGTTTGGCAACACAGCAAACTTTGTACTTCCAGCATTACACAAAATTGCTTCTTGCCAGTGCTTCCTCAAGTCTTACACCTTTCCCCTGCAGAGCTACTGTTCTAAGTAAATAAAGAACCCTGTGGTTCTTTACATCTATTTAATTTACTTGCTGTTAGCTCATAATGACTTGCTAACAGCCTCCACCTTGGAAGTGACTAGTACATTGATTAGAAAGTAAATAAGCTCAGTAATCATCAGCATGGACCATAATACTCCAAGGAAAAGCTCAGGCTATTTTATACATTCATAAAGCAAACATACAGACAAAAATCCCAAACTCCCAAAGCTAGAATATATTTTAATGTTTTCTCATTTGAAAAAACTCACATGAAAAAAACATTTTTTCCTTTAAAGACAAAAATAAGCTCTTATACCTACCTGGCACTTCTACAACATTTTTGATCTACTGGAGGATATTTCTATAATGGTATCATCCATTTAGAATCAGTCATCTGACAGAAAACAAAAGCACTACCTCTAAAAGGTTTTCCAGTACCTTTTCTTCTCTGTTACTGAAACTTACATACATCTGTTCTGAAAAATGGAGATTACCTCTATGGTAACCTAAATAGCAGACATACAGTTACTGTAAATAGCCATGAAGAATGATTCTTGGTACCTATTTTCCCCTCTTTTTTCTTCACAAATATCATACCTCCAGAACTTCTCTTACCCAGAGATACAAATATTTATCAGACAAAAAAACCATCTGAGTCAGACTTGACTTCAAAATTTATTATCTGCCAACAGATTTTTGGAGAGTGTTCAAGATTATAATATAGAAAGCTGTCATATCTGAAATAAATTGCTTGGTTAGAAGAAAGAGGAAAGAACTGAGAAAAGGGCACATTCAACCAAATTAGTGAACCATTACTCTCCTTCAGTGTCTGACAGAAATACGTATTAATTTTGTGAAGTATAGTATTTCTGACTTTGTGAGAAGATATATTGTCCTTGATTCGAATTAGATTTTTTTATTTGTTTGTCATTAAAACTTTGGGTTAGCATTATATATACACTTCATAGCATCTATGTACAAAAAAATGAGCTCTCAAGCCCTTAGACATTCAAGACAGAAAGCTCACATCTTTTACTGGAGTGAGTTATTGGTATATGCCCCAAACTGGAATGAGGTCCGTAGTCTGTATATGAGGGGACTTCTACATCCAGAGGACTTCTTCAGTGTGGCTATGATTTCACCCTTCTAGCAATTCAGTTATTCATTGCTGAAATCTGCTACCTCCAGAACAATTGCTCCAGATATTTTATTTATCTTACTGGAAGTCAGAATACCAAAAATGATGCCTGCAGTCCACAAGCAAAAACTTTGTACATATTAGCACAAATTGCTTAGAACAAACTGGGAGGAGGGAATCTTTTTCCAAGCTCATATACCAGCTAAAATTTTCAAACTACTGAAGAAGCAATGATATTTTAGTAAAGAAATCAGAGTTACTGATAAACACCTCCAGAAATCACTCCAAGGCAAAATACACCAGCATGAATAGGAAAGCCAAGTATGAAACATTAAAAAGCCCAATAAAATTCTTTTGTGCAACAACAGAAACAAGAGACAACCACTGAGCTCACTCTGCTGCTTCACTGAAGGAAGAAAACCAAATTCATAATTCAGTGTCTGTTCCATTTTCAGAAGCCAGGATTTTGCAGGCCTTAGTATCCATCAATCATCAAAGCACAGACACACACACTATCTCACATACAGTTCCTGCATACAAATCTCACAGACCGTAACTGGACATGCTTTTTTCCTCCATGTTTTTCATGGCCATTGACCAATGGGGAATAAATTATGATGAAACACAAGAAGTTCAGTTGTGTTTGAGTTAACTTTTTGAAGCTTGAAAAAGTATTAGAGTATTGATGCTGGTCATAGCAGTGCTGACTTATCCAAAGTGGGTTTAGATAGAAGGGTCCAGAACTGCAAAGCCAGGCCAGTGAAATTTATATCAGACATATAATCCTAGCCACATTTTTCTCTACTTTAATTTGAGAACAGTTCTCACTTGTTGGAATTTATTAAAACCAAAACCAAACCCACTTATTTATAAGAAAGAAGCACTACTGCATTGGTCTACAGCCTTTGTACACAGCCCAGGTAGGACTGTGTATCTGCATGCACCAAAAGTCTTACGTATCTGATCTCTAAACTGAAAGATGCTGACTTGGTCAGCCTTGTCCAAGCAGAAATGCTTCTTGGTATGTGTAGGATGACTTCGGAGTCTGGAGGACTGAGGGCTTATGAATTTAGGTGCATGATTTACAAGACAGCAGCTGTGGAGATGTTCCTAGGATTGCAGTTTGGGATTTGAACGCTAAATGTTGCCTAAAGCCCTTTTTCAGAGATACACACAAGGTTTTTATTTTTAAATTACCCTAATTAAATTTTATGGGCTTTATCTTCCACCCACAAAGCAGAGATAGCAGTCTTTCTTGCATAATGCAATAGTTTTGTAAACTATAGGAGACAGATTTGCAAACTGCGCCTTAATCAGAAACAAGTAATAAACCAGTTATGATTCCTGAATCTAGTGGACAGACACTGAATGAACATTTAAAAGCCAGGCAATGGAAATGAACACAGAAAACTAACATTTAGCTGACTCTAATAACACATCTATTCACATCTCTAATATGTACAACAGTAAGATATTAAATATTAACAGAAAAAGTTACGTCTTTCTGATCAAATAGCAGTTAAATCTTTATTTAGCATCTATGGTGAGATTAACTAATCACTACTTACGCAACTACCAGTCTGGGGTTTTTTTTCCTCTGTCTTTAAATACAATTGCAAAACTAAATTATATTGGTTAGTTTCTTGTGAATGACCTGACAACAGCCTCAGAAATTCTTTCAAACTGCTGGACATAAAGCCATGCATATGCTGGCTTGCATACTGCTGAATGTATAGGGCTCAGATGTTAGAATATAAGCAGCCCTATTATTCTGTGCAGAAAAGTTGCTCCCAGAGCCTCCTCTGTGGTAACTGTGATGTTGTTGTTGCCCTCTCACTGCTGATGGTGAATCCAGTATTGCTGTCTTCTACCTTCTGTCAGTCAGAGTGCAGCACTTGGCTATCAATTTCTAATTGTGTGTGGTCGTACAAGGGAACACAGCACTATACTTGTGCAAATTCAAAGTCCTGCATACCCATAACTTACTAAGAATGTAGCCCTTCCTGAATGTAATTAGGTGGTCAGTGCTAACACAACCACTTCACCTTACCCCTCAATTTTTGGTCTGGAGTAGTGCATCAGTTTTGCCAGTTTATTTAATAGGAGGCACACAAGAAAATCTGATTGTTAGTTTTCAGCATGTTTTTTGCTCCAAACACTTCCACTGGCCACATGGATCTTTGTAGTTCACAAGCAGCAAGTAAACAATTGCTTATGTGAGGCATAAAAACACACCCCTGTCAGGATACTATGCACACTGTATAAAAGGTATAAATCTGTCAGCTGAAAGAAATTAGTACTATGCAATGAATGAACAGCTAACAGTCTGATTTTCCCAATGAATATGCCATTATTCAAAGAGTTAGCTATATATGATAGAATTGTATACTAAGGATTATTTATCTATTCACTTAAAAAAAATCCTCTGCCCTAAAATCAGTGTTATTTCCTGATGCAATAAGAAATGGCTGCTAAATAAGTTTTTCATTTGCTGACTTGTCTCATGTAATAGCTGTGTGCAAGCTTTTTATTTGTCATCATATTGACTAATATATACGCAGTACAAGCTGCTTGGTATCTCAGATTAAGCTTTTGTAAAAAACAGGGAAAGCATCCAGAAGAAACCAGGTGATAAGTGGAGTGATTGAAATGAAGCAGTGAATGCTCTCAGCAAACTGTTGTGTTTGATAAAGAGGCTGAACTGGAAATAGGATTTGAAAACTCATAAAAAACCTACAACTGCTCATGAAATCAGCAGATTTCTCCCAGCAACACAAATGAAACACAGTAGAAGGCAAATATTGAACTTAAGACAGAACTGGACTATTCCAGCGTTCTCAGGAGAACACAAATCTCAACTCAGACTCTCAGGTAACTCCTCTGTATAGTGAGTGGTGTAATCATTGCCTATTTCACAGCTCTGAAGTAGTCAAAACTGCTTGGGGGCTTTCTCAAAAACACTAAGCCTGCTTCAGGATATTTTTATGAAACAATGAGAGACAGGAGGTAAGTGTGGAGCCTGCCATATGAGGAAAGGCTGAGAGAACTGGGTTTGTTCAGCCTTGAGAAAGGAAGGCTCAAGGGAGCCCTTATCACCATGCTCCAGTATTTCAAGGGTAGTTACAAAGAAGACTGAGATTCTCTTTTTACAAAGACTCACATGGAAAAACAGGTACAAGTAATTCCTGGGGAGAGTGAGCTGGACCTAGAGGAAAATTTTTCACAGTGAGAACAATCAGCTGTTGGAATAATCTTCCCAGGGACATGGGAGGTTCCCCAACACTGGACACTTTTAAGGTTCAGCTGGACAGGATGCTAGACCATCTTGTCTAGGTCATGATTTGCCAAGATAGGTTGGACCAGATGATCGTTGAGGTCCCTTTCAAGCTGGTATTCTATGATTCTATGACTCACAATCTTCGTCCTTGGAGATACTCAAAAGCCATCTGGACATTGTCCTGAGCAGCCTTTTGGTGGACTCAGCCTGAGCAGGGGATTGGCCCAGTTGACTTCCACAGGTCTTTTTCCAACCTCAATCATCCTGTGACTCTATGAATAATCTTTATAAAGAACTTAAAAGAACTGAAGCTGAATGGATGCATTTTTAGCAGCTCTAAATTAAAACAGTCTATTTTTTTCAGATTCAGAAAGGCATTAAATTGTCATCACACTGAAGACATAGTAGCTATTTCATTAAGGCCCTAACTTTTATTTAAACTGTAAAGTCATCTAATTTTGACTTTCAAGTCTCAATTCACCTAATCCATGCTGATAAGTTGTATTAATGAATGTTCTTTCCACTAATGGTTGTCTCCTTTGGTTGGGTACAGCTTTAGTTTCCAATCTGCTATTTGCTACATCTGCTAAAGACCTACCAATCTCTAAAATCTTTTCCCAGAAAGTAAATGACTTTTCCCAGAAAGTAAATTCAGACTACAGTCTGAAACACAGCTGGCACATCCCTTACTACAGTAGCATGATTTCACCATAGTTGAAATCAGTGGTTGTTTCTGGTCTCTAGCAATGTAGAATAGCATAGCTATTGCTATAAAGCATGAAACAGATAAAAATTACTTTTCTGTTATCTCAATTCTCCTCAGGGTCATAGCTTGTGTACCAACTGGATGTTTTGAACCTTATGTCATTAACTTTGAGTCTTAGATGATTCAGAAAGGCTTTCCAATGTTGTGGTATCAGTAAAAAACAAAATATGATAATCTCATCCCAGAAATTTAACAGATGGCGTTGTATATGAAAACAAAAATCAGAAATATGTCAGTATAATGTGGAGACTGAAATTTTCCAGGCTTTTAGAACTGAAAGTCAGTAGTTCAGAAATGCCTTGATTTCCAGGGGAAGAAAAAATTATTCTGGGCAGGAAAAGTAGACTTGAACAGGAACTGAGATACCTGGTAAAGGAGGATTCCAAAGGATAAAACAGAAAGAAAAAGGACTGTTTCTTTCTCTTCTGTTTCCTAAATGTTACCTCCCTGCATAGCTGTACACCACATACCGTGTTAGCACTTTGCCTCCACTCATTAATCCACTCTAAACAGCACACTCATTTTAAGAAGCACAGCCTCTCGTGGGCTACCTCTGTATGGTATCTGAGAGGACATGGAACTTGGTAGGCACCATCAGAAGCACCACCTTTAATTATGACCAACTCTGGATATGGAAAACATCTATCTCAGGGGTTTCTACTGATTATTATAATTGTGATATACTCTGTCACACAGAGAAGTATAAATATTATCCACTGTCTATTGTCAGTCTTCTACTTCAGCTGCTTTGCTGGTCCCTTCTACTGTTTCATTCTTGCTGTATATTTTTTAAACTGAGAAACAAGGCAACAAGATGAAGATTAAAGAAAATAAAATCCTCATGCTTATCAGAGTATATTGTGGTCCTATTACAGACTATAAATAGCAACCCTACTACACACAGCTGTTAGAAGTCAAGGTTCACATCACAGAATGGAGTATATCACACTATATCACCTCCACAAGCCTTAATCTACAAACCTACCCACAGTAGATTAACTGAGAAGTCAATTTCTTCTGTGACGCTGTCAGTCTTTATTTTTCTTTATCATTCAGTAGGTGTATTTTAGTTGCACAAATTAGCTTTCAAGCCCCTTCACCTGGAGAATTTTTAATCAATTCTTCATATAGATTTTTTATGTTTAGGGAAATTTTAACATTACAAATAAACTGCAGTACTTGGTGCAATATCTCAGTTTATCTGAGAGCTTTCCAGGTTGAAGACAAAGAATGCACCAACATGACATATTTGTAACAGTGAACTGGCAATGTAATTAAAATGCAAAGAATAAATGTAGATGAGAAATATATCTGTATAAATAATAATAACTTCTCAATTGTCACTGGCTCACATTTTTTGCAGGAAGCCACCTTAATTGCCAACTTCTAAAATCACCATAGTTTGCTACTTTCATTTATCTTGACAAACTACAATACATTTAATAAAATGTTATCAGCATTTTTGAATCAACAATTTAAAAGAACTAGAGCACTATCACTGGTTTTTTACAGAAGAAAAAATATGGCTGTTAGAACTGAGGAAGGTGTATTTAATCTATATGATTACACTTGTACAAGCGAACACCTAACACCTGAATCTGTTTCACATCAGACAGCTTTCTGGTCCTCTGTCAGCTATTCATTCTGATTTCAGAATTTAAATTCTGCCTTCTTTAAGGTCAGTCCTGATGTTGCCCTTAATATCTCTTGGGTCAGACGCTCCACCAAAGTTGCATGAACTCATGCAAAATAATGACTCTCCACAGAGCAGGAACTGCAGATTTTATGGAGTTACACCTACTGAAGACACTAAGTAACACTGTCTCACACGACGATATGTGAGACATTAATAAGCAATGGCTAAAGCAAATTCAGAGTAGGAGCTCATGATGAGTCTTTAATATAATGGATAAAATACCAAATATAAGCAAATATTTTGGGACTTGCGAAGGAAGCAAAAAGATTTATTTTTCTTGTCAGGTTGCCAGCTCTCAAATAATACAAAGTGAATAGTTTCCAGGATTCTTGTAATTTTTTCAAAGCCTTTTTAAGAGCCAGCTACCAGTAAGGAGTGTGAAATATTAATGTCTTAATTTTAAATCTATTTCCATTGGTAGTAGGGTTTTTCTGGGTGGTCAGGTTATATTTTAAATTATGCTTCTTTTTACATGAGAGGAAACACTCTGAGAATGAAAAAATACTCTTACAAGGCAATGGGGTGAGTGGGACAGATGTCTTCCACCTATCCTAGCCCTTCTGGAAGTGTTAGCTAGGTCTCCTTTTCCCCATCTGGTGGAACTCAACTGATTCTCCAAGTGATGCTTTTCCATTCAGGTGGAGTAAAAAGATGTTCCCCAACACCACTGAGTTAATTCCATCATTTTTTATACATCTCTTCTGGCATACTGTGGTTCAGGTTAATTTGCATAAACCATTTCCATTTTCAGGGACACATTTATAAAGTCATTTACATAGCTGACAACTGCATTTCAGTGAAAGATTCATAGCGTGGCTTCTGGTCTCCTGCTAATTGAGGTTAGAAAGGCATTACTGATGCAAAAATAATAATGATATCCTGCAACTCAGTACAAACCTACCAGTAATTCAGTTCCGGAAAGAAAATAATCTTGTCATATTCATTAAATGTCATTTAAAATCCTCATTAGTATTCCATGAAAGAAAATCTTAACCACCAGTGTGTTATGGTTTCCCAGGAAGAATTTCAGTTGTTTTGCTGATTGTTCACAGCATATGTAAACAATTTAATTTTACTTTAAGTTTATATTCTCTAGAGTCTTAGGAAAAATAAGCTCTTAAAAGACTGAAGATGAAACATTGGGCCATTTTTCAAATCCTGGCTAGAATTTATTGCTATCAAAGTTCACATGGGTTATTGCTGAAAACCAGTTTTATACAATACAGTTCACTGAATAACCTCAAAGTCAAGCTGTGACAACTCCTCTAATTAACCTCTTAGCCACTAGGTAGCAAAAGTAGACCACAAAAGATCACATTCTCATTTTCAGGTGCACACTAAATTCATACCCCTTATATCCAGCAAGGATTCAATGTCTTTTGAGAATTCTGCCAGGGAAGGACAGTTGAATATATCAGTTCCCTTAGAACATCTTCTGCACAGCATAACTGCCCTGGTTTTGTAATTGTACTGACCATAGACAAGGCTTTAAGTCATTTCCACTCCCTGTGTATTTTCTTCTAGCCTAAGGAGGTCTCTCTCCCTTTTTTCTCCTCACTTCTCTGGTACAGGACACTCCCCCAGCTATTGGGAGGATATCTGTCTCCCAGTCAGACTGCTTTCAGTCCCTTGAATCCATTAGAACAAAAGCACTAGCTAATTGCTATTGGATTTGAGAAGACTTATGGCCTAAAGATATTAAATTCCTGAAAATACCTAACCATTTAAAAAAAAACCTAACCCCTAACAACATACTGATGGAGGGAAAGCTGTTATGAAAGTTCTTAAGCTTTTTAGGCAACAGAAAAATACCAGAAGAGAAAGTTTTCATTAGCTTAATTGTTCACGGTAAAGTTTGGAGCTAGCTACATCCCAGGCAGCTCTCAAGGTCCCTCTCTTACCCCTTCCTTTCCCCTCTGCTCCTGGTTTCACTCTGGACCAGCATCAAGGCTGACTAATTTGGCCAACAGCGGGGGTGGTGGGTGCATGCACCAGGGTCACCCTTATGATGAATCAGTTAAAGGGTGATAGGTACTGGGTATTTCTTGATAATTCTTCAAACTGACTTTTGCTCCATAAATTGTGTGATATCAAGAATAGATTCTCATCACCAGAAGTATGAGTGCATACACAGAACTTGTATTTAGTCCATACTAAATCATGACCTTGAACAGCTTCACATGACAGCTCTTTATATATAGCTGTTCTGTAATGCGGGTGAACATGATTCCACAAACTTGCCTGCACATTCTGTACTTTTAAATAAAACCCGAAGATCCATCATCATCATGGCTTGACTTCGTGAACGAACATTTGGGAAGGGCATTATTCACGCTTACTACAAGCGCGTTGATCGCCAAAAAGGCCAATGCAGGATAAGCAGATCCAGTTGCAAAAAGCACAGCGGAAGATCTCCTTGGGTGGTATAGGCGAGGGATGGTTCTTTCTGCGCTGTCTTTCCTCCTCAAAACTGATTCTGCGTGTGTTCTCAAAGGAGACAGCAGTGTTATGTATGGTGTCTCTCCAAATCCCCCAGTTGAAGGCCAGAGTGGACCACTGATGGTAGTCAATATGGCCAAGGCTGAAGCATTGTTTCAGGGAGTCCTTATATCTCCTCTTTGGGGCACTTCTCTTGTGGCAACCAGCGGCGAGTTCACCGTACAACACAATCTCAGGAGACTGTGATCCTCCATCCTGGAGATGTGCCCTGCCCAGCGCAGCTGTGTTTTCAGCAACATGGCCTCAATACTGGTGACCTCTGCCTGTTCAAGAACAGTAACATTAGACACATAGTCAGTTCAGTGGATGTTTAGGAATGTATGGAGGCAGCGCTGATGGAAGCATTCGAGGAGTCACAGGTGGTGGCGATGAGTCATGACTCAGACCCATATAAAAGACTAGACAGAACAATGGCTTTGTAGACCCTAATCTTTGTACTTTCTTCTGGTGTTTATTGCACCAGACTCTTTTATGGAGTTTTCCGAAGGCTCTGTATGCCTTTGCTATTCTGTTATCTATCTCTTTGTTGATCATGGCATCCAAGGAAATGATGCTACCCAGACAGCTGAACTGCTGGACTGACTTAAGCTCTGACTCGCCAATGGTGACGTGGGGATGATGGTAGTCTTCTTGTGGTGCAGTAGTAGAGAACTACTGTCTTCTTCAAGCTGACTTCCAGCCCAAAAAGCTCAACCACCTCTGCAAAGCAGGATGTTAAGCGCTGCAGAGCTGCTTCTGTGCAGGCAACAAGGGCGGCATCGTCAGCAAAAAGCAGCTCGTGAATAAGGTGATTTAGGGTCTTGGTGTGGGCCTTCAGTCACCTTAGATTGAATAGGCTCCTATCGATATGATATTGGATATAGATGCCATTTTATTCTTCGAAGTCTGCCATAGCCCTTTGGAGCATCATGCTGAAGAAGACTGTGAATAAAGTTGGTGCAAGAACACCTTGTTTCACACCACTCTTTATTGGGAAGGGCTCAGAGAGTGCATTGCCATATCTAACTTGGCTGTGATGATCTTCATGTAACAGAATAATCATTTTGAGAAACTTAGGGGGACATCCTAATTGTTCCAAGATCTGCCACAAGCCTTTTCTGTTCACAGCATCAAAAGCTTTGGTAAGATCAATGAAAGTTACATTGAGTCCTTTGTTCTGTTCTCTGCACTTCTCTTGCAGTTGTCTGAGAACAAATACCATGTCTGCAGCACTTCTATTGGTTTCTATTCTGAAACCACGAAGACTTTCAGGTAGAAGTTCTTCTGCAATAGCTGGTACTAATCTGTTCAATAGTATTCTTGCGAGGATTTTTCCAGCAATGGAGAGCAGAGTTATACCTCAGTGGTTTGAGAAGTCTGACTTTACTCCTTTTTTCTTATACAAGGTGATGATGATTGCATTACGGAGATCAGGCAGTAGTTCACCTTGCTCTCAACAGCTCACAATTAGCTCATGAAATTTAGCATAGAGTGCTTGACCTCCATGCTTCCAGATTTCGGGTGGGATTCCGTCGACCCCAGCTGCCTTGCCAGTTTTCACACGTTGAATGGCCTGAAGAGTCTCTCCCATGGTAGGGGCTATATCCAATTCATTTTTCACTGGTTGTTGTGAGATGTGCTGGATTCCCGAGCCTTGGACTACGCAGTTGGCACTGAAGAGAGTCTGAAAGTGTTCAGACCATCAATTCAGGATGCAGATTTTATCTGAGAAGCATTTGGCCATCTGCACTGCTTAGTGGGCTTTGAACCTGGTGTGTGGGTCCATACACTGCTTTCAGAGCCTCACAGAATCCTCTGTGGTCACCCAAATCTGCGCATAGTTGAGTCTTTTCTGCTAGGTTGAGCCACCATTTGTTCTGGATGTCTTGAAGTTTCTGTTGTAGTTTACTGCATGCAAGACAAAAGGCTGCTTTTCTTACATGACAGGATGGCTGAGCGAGGCGTGCTTGGTGAGCAGATCTCTTCTTTGCCAGCAATTCCTGGACCTCCTGATTGTTTTTATCAAACCAGACTTTGTTTTTCTTTGAGGAGAACCCTAAGGATTCTTTGGAGGACTGCAGGATGCAATTTTTAATATGTTGCCAAAGCGCTTCAGGAGAAGAGTCTATGGGATGGTCTTCAAGCTTAGTTTGAAGGTTTGCATGAAAGCTGCCTCTCATTGAAGCTGTTTGAAGATTGTTAACTTTGAGCCTTCTCCTTGGAATGCCACCCCTCTTAAGTTTGGGCTTAAAGTGGAGGTTAAGTTTACAACGCACAACGCGGTGGTCTGTTTGACATTCTGCACTAGGCATCACTCGGGTGTGAGGGACATCGCAAACATTTCTCTGGCACACTAAGACATGGTCAATGAGGTGCCAGTGTTTAGATCGAGGATGCATCCAGGTTGTCTTCAGGCTATCTTTCTGCTGGAAAATAGTGTTGGTGATGGTAAGCTGCTGCTCTGCACAAAACTCTAGCAAGAGGTCTCCACTGTCATTGCAGCTTCCAGCACCACGCTTACCTAGTACTCCTTTCCAGGCTTCAAAGTTCTTACCTACTCGGGCATTGAAGTCACCAAAGATTGTGATCTTATCATCTGCAGGAACCTCTTGAGTGAGGTGGCACAGGTCAGTGTAAAGTTTGTCTTTTTCTGCAGGGGCAGCTTGCAGAATTGGGGCATATATGCTGAAGAGAACGACATGTTGCCTGTTGTGTAGTGGGAGGCGTAAGGAGATAATGTGATCGGAATGACCTGTCGGCAAATTTTCAAGTTTAGAGGTGATGGAGTTTTTAATCATGAAGCCAACTCCGGAAAGATGACTTTTGGTTTTGGATTTGCCTGACCAACAGAGTGTATAGCCAGCACCATGTTCTTTAAGGCTACCTTCCTCATGAAGGCAAACTTCAGAGAGGAGCAATGTTGATGTTAAGTCATGAGAATTCATGGGCAACTAGAGCAGAATGACGATCGGGATGCCCACTGTCTGCTGTATCAAACATGGTTCTGATGTTCCAACATGTGAGCGTCAATATGGACACACCTTTGGAGGCAAGTATATGCCTTTGTCTCTGTCTTTGATTGACCGCAACAGTAGATGCCCGTTGGCCACAGCTAGCCAACCAGGAGGAAGGGGAGATGAGCTTTGGTTAGGTCACTTTTTCTAGGCCTCTCTCCATGTGGAGCAAGCAGTGTTTTCCTTGAAAAAGGCTGCTTGGTCATTCAGGAAGTTTCCAAACATAACTGTTATCTCCTGGGTCAACCTTGAGCAACCAATGTCCTGAACCGCCTGCATGCAGGGTTGGGTCTGCAGCTTCCAGTGCACCTTTTCGCCTATCGTTACATCCCTCGTCTGTCGCTACAGGGCTTTGCAAATGTGAGGATACCCTTCAGGCATCCACAGTGGATTTTTAGGTGAGGCACAGCGTGCACAGAACTGGCCCCATCCTTTACACCTAAGGTTTATCTGCCAGGGCCTAGCGAGCTTGGACGGTGACAGCAAAGTCCTCAGGTCGTAGGTTTGGTTAGGGGATCCTTCTCTTAGATGGATGGCCTTATAAGGCTAAACGAGCTCCATCTGCCCAGGTTTGGAGTTAGAGTTGTCCTTCTCTGAGGATGGTTGCCCGAAGGCTAGTGAGCCTATCCTGCTCATGGACACACTTTGTCTGACCCTTCAGTTGAGACCTGCCTGGCTTGGGAGACTCTACCGGAGGCATATACCACCAGCAGCATAGCTCTTGACCTCACAAGGGCATGCAAGCTCTTTCCCCAAGACAAGGGGGTGTTCGTGAAAGAGCTAAGATCCAGTGCAGCACCATCAAAACCTATAGTTTCATTTACCAAGATGTATATTCTTTCTTACAAAAGGTTTTTCCACTTTATTCTAAAAACTTATCAATATATTTTATATATTGTATTAATATATTTTATTAAGTTTGTGCTCTTACTTATTTTTCATTTAAATGGCTTCTTCTCTGTTAAAATGTATTAGAAAATGTAATACAATAATATAATAGATACTAAGGAGTCATAAGGCTTATAAGGTACCTGGGAGAGATGTCATGCCTTTTTTATAAAACTCACAAGATGGACAATTATCATCTGCCTCTATTGTAACGCAAAACATGATCACTCCTCTCCCACTGACTCTGAGGGAGGAATCATGCCTTCCTATATAATCTACATGATGAATCAGGTCATTTGATTCTACTCTAATAAAAATAATGTACATTTTTCTTCCATTGACTTTGAATACTACTTTTCTTTCCCAAGACATATTTCAAGGTGTTAGAGCATATTAGTAAAAATGATTAAATAAGCCTCTAACATCCCTGCCTGTTTTAGAAACAGGGGAAAAGAGATGGCAAAGATTTGGCTCCATCCCAAAATTTATTGTGCAAGTTTAGAATCCAATTATCTTTACACTCTGTCCTGCATATCACTTTCTAGCCACACCTTCCGAGATGGCATCTACACTGTGTGCTGCAGGAGACATGAGGAAATACTGCCCTTTCTCCAGGCAGTAGCATGTGTTCCTACACTGCATCTCACCTCTCAAGCATCATCATGATAGGAGGCAGAAATCTAGACCTGCTCTCCTGTCAGGTCACCAAGTTTTTTCTCTGGCACTGGGCACAAAATCTTTTGTGTTTCCTACAATTCATAAAGTTCATGAATCAGATCTGAGAATGGCAGATCCAGCATCATGTGCACAACCATGTTGAACTTGCACACACACGGCACATGCTGGGTACGATATACTTACATCAACTGCACAGCAACAGTGGATCCAGGGCCCCACCAGTCTGAGCTTTGGCACAGGATCTGCGTGTGCCAAGCAAATGCCAGGCACAAGAGGCAGAGCCTCAGACCCACCTTGTTTGCTGCCTGGTTTTGCTGTCATTCCCACACTGCTTTCTATTATTAAGCTCTTAAGAACTGTAATAGAATTTATAAACTGTATAAAAGATTATAGATCATAAACTGTAATCTCTGGAAAAAGCCTGCAGCAATATATAGTCAGTCACTTGTAGTTGGTTGTGATTCGTAATCTCATTTAAAGAAAAATTATCTTTATAAATGAAGATTCATGAATATGCAATTCAGGTATGCTAACTGTCTACGTTTTCTTTTAGATAAGTGGGGTATACGGACACTCAGCATCGCTGTGGTGAACTAACATCTGCATTTTAGCTCCCATTTTCAAGAAGGAGAAAATGGATGACCCAGAGGATTACAGACCAGTCAGTCTCACCTCTGGGCCTGGCAAAATCTTGGAGCAGATTCTCCCGGAAGGCGTGCTAAGGC
>WYDI02013630.1:0-80028 GCA_009867235.2 Psittacus erithacus
TTACCCAGAAGGGCGAGATCACTGCTGGGGTCAGGCAGGGTTTTGTTCAGTGGGTGGTGAGCGGTTGTATTCTCTCCTCTTGTTATTTCCCTTATCATTATTATTATTGGTGATAGCAGCAGTGGTTTGTGTTATACCTTAGTTAGTGGGGTGTTCTTATCTCAACCCATGAGACTTACATTCTTTCGATTCTCCTCCTCATCCCTCTGGGAGCAGGGGGGAGGAAGGAGGGGGAGTGTGAGTGAGTAGCTGCATGGTTCTGAGTTACCGGCTGGGCTTAAACCATGATGGTACTATCCTAAATTTGTGTATCAGTGCTGGATATGACTATGTAGTATTCTGAAAATCTTGATCCATCGGTTTAAGGTGGTGTAAATAAAGAGGGCTACCTTCAGTAGGAAAAAGTATTTTTATTAACTAAAAAAAAAAAAAGAGTAGGGATTAATTTAGAAGTGGCTAAAATGACATGTAAAGGTAAGGAATTCCTTCATTGCTGAGAATAAGAAGACCTTTTCTGTGAAGTAGGTAGGATGTTTGTGAGTGTGTTACGTACAACTGGTCTGCATGCTGCTGTTTCTCTACCATTGAAATGCATTTTAGTCACAAATGAGGCAAAGGCCGAGTCTTGCCTTATGCTTTTAATTCAGTCCTGGCACATTCTGTCTGAAATACTGCTGAACAAACTTGTTGAACTGGCTGCAGAATATAACATAAGAGAGCAAAAAAAGTGGTACCATATTATGTCCCTGTTTACAATGCTGCTGTTAAATTGAAAACAAGCCAAAGACTGAGTTTGTGTACTTTGGTTATATCCAGCAAACTGAAATGTTATTAAGGAGTATACTTTGTCACCTCTGCCCTTCCTTTTCCTTTTGTACTGTTTAGTTCATGAAACTTACAGCGGCTCAGATTAGTTCTCCGTGAATTTATAGGAGACAAAAGAAATGAGAAAAGCTCCTGCTGTATACTGACTAGCATTAATTAATTCTTAGAAGCTTCACTGGTCTTCCGAAGTTTGCATCAAAATCTGATTACTTCTGCCAAACTATACTGTGGTCTGCAGCTTAAAGAAAAACTATGTGAATCAGCTGCTTTAAGCAAACATCCTCATAATCCTCGCAGGATTATGTTTTGTGTTTCATGGAATGAGGTCAGAACAAAGGGTATCACATGCTTATGCCTAATTTACTGTTTAGTGCTTCTTGAAATGGCCAGTTCCTAGCAAATCTTTAGTTGAAAAACAACAAACCAGGCCTTTCCTCTGAGCTGACTTTGGCTTGGTTATCCTTCCCAGCAGCTTTGAGTGCTCTATAAATTGTGACTGCTTTTGATTAGTACTTTACTTTATTAATGCCTGTAAGTATAGTTGAGGATTAATAGACCGTGGAAAATTTTAAACCTCATTTCTGTTAGGAACCAAGAATCAGAAAAGATTAACTAAGTAACATATTTGTGGAATGAACAAGTGTTGGCATTCATTGTTGTGCTTGTTTTCATAAATAATCAGCTTTAAAATTTAATTCAGATCTTGAGTGGATACAGAGGCCATAGTGTGGGCTGTAGTTTATTCCACTGCCTTCTGACCTAAACTGGTTCCAAGGAGACTAATTGGAAGTTTTGTTTCCTATGTGAAGGTAGGAACCAGTAGCCAAAGTGTGGTTAGACCATAAATCCAAATTAAACTCTGGGGAGGTGAATGAAAGAGAAAAACCCACAAACATCACAGTGAACTTGCCTTAAACACCAAGAAGTCACCATGGAAAGTGAACTAGCAAGGTGGCCTTGATATGTTGGATATGAAAGGGCAGTTGATCAGGGATAAATACTTACCAGCTGATCTTTGACGTATCTGTTCCAACTGATACAAGAACACCTGCAGACAGACTGCAGAACACTGAAGTTTCATCATTAATGGTTTTAATTGCTGTTGACAGTCTTTTTAAAGACTAGACAATTTTTTGCCTGTTGTGTCAGCATTGCTTCTAAAGATTGTAAAAAACTTTGATTCTGCAGTGTTTCTGAAGCTTGGCTTGTGAGTTTATCAGGATCTGTACGTGAACATGAAGTTAATGCTCTTTGCAGAATACATCATGATGGAGCTCGTATTTGGCCTGGGTCATCCTTGGTGTGTATTAATACTTGTGCCTATTACTGTAAAGACATCAGTTTACTGGGAATTTGATTGATAATAATTGGTGAAAACTCCTTTTTTCTTTATTCACAATGATGTTTTTATCTGTAGTGCTGAGCTGCTAAAAGTGTAGTGCAGGTTTCTCACAAACAGTGCAACCTAGACAACTCCCAGCATATGGCAAGTCTTAAATCTTTTCTGTCTCTTTATTTTGGTAGTAACGTCATCTGATGTTCTGAATGGAAGAAGTAGGCTGCTGTTGTGCTCTTCTGCATACAATACCTTCTATTTATGTGCTCTCCTAGGTCTGTTTGTATATTGCCTGTTCTGTTGCTGGGCAGCTGGGACATGGCAGTCAGTGTGACTGTTCAAATTTAAATGCTTATGGTTGGGCAGGTTGACCACTGATGAAGCTTACTTGTAACTCTTCCCTTAATAGGAATAGTTTTGAGGGACTTTTCACTGGACATTTTCTAGACGGGTTTTGATTTCTTTGAAATGTGAAAACTTGATGTTTTCTAGTCCCTTTGCATCTCTTCTTGCATACTGCAAGAATTGCTCATTCTTTGAGGAGCACCTGTGATTTCTTAGGAACTGAAAAGGTGATTCTTGTTTGTATTTGTGTGGACTTCTGCTGAATTTGTGAAAAACTGTTGTGTGTCAGTGCATCTGAAACAACAGGCAGTATGGCTGCTATCTTCACTTCCTTTTTCTGTTATCTCTCTTCCTCATAACTCTTCTACTGTTAGGTAGTCTTTTAAACAATGCAACTTCCTTGCTATTACTACAGCAATGCGTAGATGTAGGAGTAAATCTTGAACTACTTTTCAGACGACTAAAATGAACTGGGGAACAGTTTCTCTATGTCTTGCTTTAAGTCTTCAGCTGACTTTTTGTGATGTGTAACTCAGTCTGAAAACTTGTTTAGAGGTAAGGCGAACAAGGGCAGAATGACACAATTTGGCTTTTTTTTTGAATATTTTTTTTTTATTGTTTGGCTTTGTAAGTTTTACTATGTCAAATGTAGTAACACAAAAAATGAAATCTGTTACTTTGCTTAATAAACAGGTTCCTGTTTTAGTGTGTTCAGAGCACAAAGGTGGTATCCTTGGAGTGTGGTTTGATTATTGCCGTGATTGGTGTTTTAGATAGCAGAATTATTTTCATGGCATGGTTTAGCGGTTTACAGTGATCTACTGTGTGTCCCCTGTACAAAGCATTTTTTCCAGTTCCTTTATTTTTTCCCATTCTTTTATTTTCCCCCTTGATTTCATGTTTGTGTCCCTGTTAAATTATAATTTTTATGCTCTGTTTTTTTCCTTGCCCTGAGCCATTTGTGTTTTTCATGCAGCTCACCAAGTCTCATCGGCAAGGTCACATGGTGAAAGTGGACTGGTTGGACAGACTGACCTTTAGAGAAATAGAAATGATCAATGAGGTGAGTACATCAATTTTTTTTTGATCTTGCTGATACAGAACCTTTGCTTAGGAGACTGAACTCGAAGTACTTTTCCTACTTTTCTTCAGCCATCTGTGTATACGATAAAGGAAAATAATTCTTTAGGCTTCTAAAGTTGGTTTTACTTGGGCAGTAATGAGCACTGTAGAATCATAGAATGGTTTGTGTTGGAAGGCACCTGCAAAGCTCATCTAGTCCAAACCCCCAGCACTAAGCAGGGACATCTTCAACTAGATAAGGTTGCTCAGAGCCGCAGTTTAGTTGGTTTTGGTTTGGGGGTTTTTTTGTTGGTTTTATTTGGGTTTTTTTGTTTGGTTTTTTTTTTTTTTTTAAATATTCATTCAAGACCTGAATAAGGTGTTAACCCTCATTAGGCAAAATCACCCCCTAACATTGAACTAATTATACTCGCACAACAGAAATCTCATTTTCTGCTTCGTGCTCTTGAGATTTTAGTTGCCTTATTTATAATTAGACCTCTGGGAATCAAATTATTTTTGAACTTAATTTTTTATAAGCCCTCAGAACTCAGCCTGTCCTTTTTTAATTTTTTTTCCTTCCCTTTTTCTTTCCCTTTTTCTCCACTTCTGTTCAGAAAACTAAAAATTACTGATTCCTAATGCTGTACCTGAAGCGCAGAACTGCTTTGTGCTGGAAAGTCAATCCATTATTAATGCATAAAGTAAATTTGATTTGCTCAGTATTAAAGGAAATGCTTGTTTTTATTATTAATCGTAAGTTCCTGGTGGTGGTTATGTATAACTTCTTTTTTGTTTTGCAGATAGATTTTAAAATTCTGAGCACTTTCTCTAGGCAAAGGGTTTCAAAAACGCATACATGAGCAAATCTTCCTCTGAAAGTGAATGAGTTGCAAATCTAATCTTCTAGCCCAAGTTTAATTTGTCTCTTTCATGGTGTTATCTAAAAAAGTTCTGGTATTTTGTCTTCTGGTTTTTGACCCTTATACGCATAATTGTGTGTAATGATTTTTTAAATCACACACAAACCCCCCAGCTGTCATCTGGTTATTCTTCATTGCCTTTTTTCAGACCTTTAGTCTAGAGCCACAAGGTGCTGATGAAAACTGTGATTTTATCTGTTACATATGTATATTTATCATGAAGTAGAAATATAAGGAAGTAAGAATGTCAGGAAGAAGGTGATGTGGTCTGAAGTAGTAGCAATTATTCAGTTAATCATTTCGTAACACAACAACTGATAATCTAATTAATCAGTTATAGCACAAAGGAAGTAGGGTAATTGCTGTGCTGAGAACGCTGAAGATTGATGCAGTTTAATACATGATAACACACCTGTGTTCTTTCTCTTCTTAGAGGGAAAAACGAAGTTCTAATTTTATGTACCTCATGATTGAATTCCGTTGCGTCAAGTGTGATGATAAAGAATATGGAATAGTTTACTATGAAAAGGTATGTGCCTTGCAGGCTTTATGATTGTCTTTAAAAAGCAGCATATGCACCTAAAATGGATGGGTTTTTCTGCTGAGGTGAAATACTCTTCTGCAGGATGGTGGCAGACAGCTGTCAGTGGCAACTGTTCGTGTGCATACAAATCAAATAGTATAGATGTAACAAGATTGCAGAAGTGAATCATTCATGTAATACAGTTCAAGATTACAGAATTTAGTAAGTGTGAGTGATTAAAAACTTTTTGATTTATGGCTCCTTCAGTCGCCCAGCAGTACTTTTGGAGTAGCTTTGTGTAAAATTAGTCTTATATCAGGAAGAAATGTACCTGTATTGATTGGTAACTTTATAAAAGTTATTAAAACTTTGCACAGGAGCTCTGCTCATGAACGTTTGCTCTAAAATGAACAGATTTAAAAATTTAGCCTTTCATGGTGAAAATGCTTTGGAAGTCAAGTAAAAGACTCGATTGCAATGTCTTGCATTTTCCTGTTAACAAAACAAATCTCCAAAGCCTTCATTGGTTTTTATGAGTTCAGCTTTAATGGAATGAGGGATTAACACTGAGTTTAACAGATGTCAGTGTGGCATTACTGGTACTTTTATGGACCTGTGTATTGTGGAAAGACCCACTGAAATAGAAAAAGCAGTAAATCTGTAGTCTGGTTAAAAAAAAAAAAAAATTGTCGGTGTCTATGGGAAAGAGAAGGTAGAAAAAGAGACTGGAGACCTGCTGAGGTCAGAGACACTGTAAGCAGCATCCATTTTGAGAATGTTAAAAAATCTTGGTACACATGATATTAATGCAACAGAAAATGGATTACAGGCATTTCTATGTATGTGACGTTAAAGTTGATCTGGACAAAAGAACTCTGATTTAACTTAAGATTCTTGATGAAGGTACTGAAAATACAGTGATAAATGCAAAAAGCAGGATTCCATAAAGAATTCTGAGGAGGCACAGAGCAGAATCTTCCCCAGCTGATGGATCTGTTGCATGTTAAAGCTTGTGAATGTTTGAAAAAAGAGCTTTAAATGCTGTTAATCTGGCTTTTTGAATTAATGTGTCACTGAACAACAGTAATCTTAGAACTTATTTTAACAGGGATGCCACGATAAAAAAGAACTGTTGAGGTTTTTTTTCAAATTGCTGTAGCCATAATAAAAATGAGTGGCTGTTTAAGATATTTTCCGGGCCCTTGTAAGAGCTGTGTCTTGCAGACATGATATAAAAATAATGCATGTGGATGTTCACACTCCATCCATGTACCCCCTATAGTGGTAGCCACATTTGTAATGCTGCTGGAGGAAGAAGTAGTAGTTCCACATGGCACTTGGTGTCTTCTCTCGCAATGTGAGGCAAATGTATCTGGTGTGTTTTGAGGGGGGAGTATCATGTAAGTGTATTTTTGTTTTGATTTGGGTTTTTTTCATTCACTGGGGTGGGGGGTGTTCGTCATTGGTGTATTTTTTTTGGGGGGGAGGGTTTGGTTTGGGTCTTCTTCCTTTTTTTTTTTTTTTTTTTTGTTTTGTTTGATGTGGGATTTTTTGTTGTTTTTTTCCTGATGCTGGTAATTTTGGTGAAATGTGCCTTAGGGAGATGTCGAGATTAACTCGAGCTTTTCTTTATGCGGACTGTAGTTGACAATAAGACCTCTCCCTATCTTTCCAAGTCTATTTTTAGGATAGTTTCATAGTGCTTCTCGACACTTAACCCAGAACCAGCTATTGTGGAGGACGTTGCTATTACAAGCTATTACAAGCTATTACAGAGCTTGTGTTACAAATCATAAGGAAACCTACAATGTGTCAGATTCCTCCATGAAACAAAATAAAGTTGTTTACTTCTGTGGAAATCAGGGAAATGTGTGCCTGGAAAGTATAATAGAATATGGTCAAAATATTAAACCACTTTACTGACCACTAGCTTTTTACATTAGAAGGTGCTGTACTTCTTTCTCACAGGTGCAGACTCATAAGCGTGGCTAGTGGGGGGCTTTATGTTGTATTGGCTCTTTTATATTTGAATGGGACAATCCTGAGAATGATTTCTCTCCCTTGCCTTCAGAAACATACCATTATAGATGAATTATTCCTGATTTACACATGCAGCTTCTTTTGTCATCATTATGATTTTACAGATGTGCAAGGTGCAGGAAAGAAGATTCAGACTTCAAGCATGCATCTTTCTTTTAAGAGATGCTTCTGAAGCATATTAAAAGTGTATGGAAGGAAATAACTGTGAATTGGCTGCTCTTGTGGAAATAAAGTCATTGAATGTGCAATAGCAGATGTTAAA
The DNA here is from genome assembly GCA_009867235.2 of Psittacus erithacus. Classification (NCBI taxonomy): domain Eukaryota; kingdom Metazoa; phylum Chordata; class Aves; order Psittaciformes; family Psittacidae; genus Psittacus; species Psittacus erithacus. The sequence goes on from WYDI02013630.1 coordinate 7,317, forward strand.
GCTATAACTAACTGCAGTTTGAGGGATTTGTTGTTATGAAGTAGCTTTTCAGCAAGTTCTTGACCCTTTTCTGGCAGCAGTAGGAAACAGTACATAAATTAGTGCCTATCTTCTCAGTTTTGTCATGCTTCCATTACATATCTGGCATCACCAATCCAGTGTATTGAGCCTAATGAAAGCAGGTTCTGTTGTCACCTGCCTGTGACCGATAGTCGAAGTGGAGATTACTTGTCACAGTTTTGTTGATAAATTTGTTTTCAAGTGTTTATGAAGAACTAGCCTGTTAAACAGTGGCTGATAGAATTTGAGATTCCTTGGCTCCACATGCAATTACAATGAAGTGAAGTGGCAATGGCTCTTTCCATGTTCTCTGTTAACTTAATTTTAATACAGCATTCAAGACGTGAAGGATAGCAGTCTGCTAGTATCGAGAACATTGCTTCTAATGCTCCATTTAGACAAAAAACAGTGTGATTTTCCAAGTGCAAATAACACCCACATTTATCAATAATGTGATTTCGTGCAGGTTTCAAGGGAAACTTTTGTTTGAATAAATATATCAATTGCACTGCAAGCTTATTTAAAAAGTTGGTAGTCTAATTATTAGTCTTTTTTCATGACTTGAAAGAAAATGTAATGTCTACAGCATTGGGTGCGCATTTACTTTTTGTGAGGAAGGAGTGGGATGCCATTTGCATTACTTGAAATGGTATTTTGACTAAAGAATAAGATAAATAGAACCTCCTTGATAATTGATATTCTGAAACTGATTTTCAGAAAAGTGCAGAACCATCTTACTGGTTCAGAAAATTTTGCTGAATTTCTTAAATGGAATATATTATTTATGTTAAGTCCCACACACTGGTCTTAATGTGGTGAAATACTCTAGAGCTCTGTGACATAGTACTTTAAAGCCAGTTAATGCTGTTTAGTAGGAATGTTGCTGTTGTTTCCCAGTGACAAAATCGCATCTCAAATTATTGCTGTGTTAGCAAGCAATGCAGCCAAGAGGAACAGATTTACAGAGTGAAGAGGTTGCTGAAGGCCCAGCATCTGTGCTGTGTTCTGAAGCTTGGGACTAGCTTTAGTCAAGTCACACCCAGCCACACGTACAGGTTGGGCAGAGAAGAGATTCAAAGCAGCCTTGAGGAGAAGGACTTGGGGGTGTTGGTTGATGAGAAAATGAACATGAGCCGGCTTCAGTGTGCACTTGCAGCCCAGAAAGCCAACCATATCCTGGGCTGCATCAAAAGGAACGTGACCAGCAGGTTGAAGGAGGTGATCCTGCCCTTATCCTCAACATAAAAAAGACATGGAACTGTTGGAACAAGTCCAGAGAAGGGCCGCGAGGATGATCAGGGGACTGGAGCACATCCTGTATGAAGACAGGCTGAGAAAGCACACAGTTGATCAAATTCAAATGCTAACTTTGAGTTGACTCTCAGGCATTGGTATGAGTTAGTAAGTTTGTATGGTCACAGTGATCTATGTCATGATCTCCAAGTATGACAGAGAATTAGAGCTGCATGTTAATCTAATTGGAAGGGAAGTTAAACAATTGGCATCCTTCACAGGCAGACTAGTGGCATTGTGCTTTCTTGAGAATTTAATTAAATAGTCCATTCTGAAAATGTGAAGTCCTGCAATGACTTGTCCCATGAATGCTTTCTCCAGCCCCTGCAGCATCTCTGTGGCCTTCTCTGGACTTGCTCCAACAGCTCCACCTCCGTCTTGTGCTGTTGCTCCAGAGCTGGACCAGGACTGCGGGAGGGGTCTCCCCAGGGCGCAACAGTGGGAGGAGAATCCCCTACCTCAACTTCTGCTCAGGCTGTGGGGATGCAGCCCAGCGCACAAAGGAGTTCTGGGGTTAAGGTTCTCATCACCCAACACCCCCAAGTCCTTCTCCTCAGGGCTACTCTAAGTCCATTCTCCCCCAGCCTGTATTTGTCCTTTGGATTGCCCTTACTAGATGCAGCATCTTGCACTTGGCCTGGTTGAATGTTGTGAGGTTTGTACATTCTATACAAAGCTAAATTTGTTACTTAGGCAGTATAATTTTAAAATGGAGAAACTGTAAGCTAATGCCCTCTTTGTCCTCTTCTGTGTTTTTATGGATACCTGTTTTAAAGACTGATGGAAAAATCAATCCTGCTCATGTTCTGGCAGCCACAGACAGATTTTATGCATATTTCCCTTAAATAGGAGGGTTGTGAGTGTAGTTACTGTCATTATTTGACTGTAAAGGTTTTACTTCAGGAGGGCATAGCACACTAATAAATGTAATAGGAATGTCTTCCTGAATATGCATTTTAATAAGAAGAGATCTTTTAGTGTAGGCAGCAACACAAAATTTATGTAGAAAAAAAAAAATTTTTCCTTGACGGTTAATGGCAGTTTTAACTCCTGTGTCCCACTGGTGATGAATGATTCTTTTCTTTCCCTTAATACAAGCCACTTACTTCTTTGAAATTTACTTCTGAAAAGTATAAAAGCAAAGCCATCCCAGGAGGCATATGTGATTGGAAAAGCAGTAGGGAGAAAAAAGGAGTATGGGGGCAGAAGCAAACCTGAGTAAATTATCTCAAACTTACATTTTTGAAGGAAATGTTGGTATCTCACAAAAACTTTATTCTGAAGTGGAATATTCTCCAAATACTGCACATACTGCACTGGTATTGTCTTATTGTTTTTCTGTTCTGTTGTTTTTATACTGTTTTTAAATGAAATATTCTTCCGTAGATGGTGTCAATTAATGCTGAATTACTCTTCTAAGGTAAAAAAAAGGAACAAAACCAAACTGCTGCGTGTGACTGGAAGACGAAAGCAGAGTTGCTTTTTTGTCATGTGTCAGGCTTTGTATTTTTTCCTTCCTCGTGGTTCAAACAGGAAACATACAGCTTCTCCCTTTCTCTATGCAGCAGCAGGTTAGACTCTCCTAAGGAAAACTCGTGGGCTTCTGTCGTAGTGCTGCAGAGCAGCAGAGCTTGACTTTCTAGAAGAGACTGCCATGCTCTTTGTGGAACCTGTGTTGGAGAGACGCACATTTGCATGATAATTGCATGATGATTTCTCCACTCACCTATGTGTCAGCATGGTGGCAAGTTGCCAAGCTGTTTCTCCTCGGATGAACTTCCATCTGTCTTGCCACATTATTTGCCATCTGACAAAAACTAACAAGAAAAAGAATCAATTTCTTATTTTCTGTTCTCCCCTCTGTAACTGTCAAAAGTCAGCAAAGGTGCAGTTGCACCATTCTTTCACTGTCTTATACTTTATAATGCGGTAATATGTCACATTCAGGATTTTTTTCCTAAAACTTGAGATGTTTAATATGCCTTTAACTGTTTGTTATTCAGGACGGTGATGAGTTGTCTCCAATTTTAACAAATTCTGAGATCGTTAAGATTCCAGATCCCCAGATGTCAATGGTAAGTATGCTCCATGTAATACAGTCAGTATTGTAATATTTTGCTAGTTTCAAAAACTTGCCTGTATTGCTGTCTTCAAGTATTTTAAAACTCCAGTGGAAAGATGTATTTGACCAGTTCAGAAATATCAGTGAGTTTGACTTTTTCTATTTAATTTTTTTTTTCTGCTGCTCCTAGATTAAAATACAAGAATTGATTAAATGCTTATGTTCATCTTCTCCTTCCCATACCTAATGTGCTTGCTTCTGAGGAAAGCAGAGAAGGGGGTTTGTTGGCAAAAGAAATCAGAGGGTGGGAATATAGGGAGCTGAAGAAAAGAAACTTAGAGGATGGTGTAGTAAGTCTTGGTCACTTTGTCTGTTAAAATATTTCTCCCTATACTCTCTTGTATGTTGTCTTTTGTGTAGACAGTGCCTAAGTACAGTTCTAGAAAAGATTTCCATTATTGTGGATGCCAATTCAGTGGGACTGGTATTGGCAGCTTTGGGAACCTTAATGTAAGTGGGCTTCTACTGGCAACACTGTTTGAGCACTGTGTAATCTAACACTGCAAGAGCAAGTCTGACAATGCTGAAAACTGCCTTGGCTGCTGAAGTCTTGTTGGCACTGTGGCTCCTATTGTGGCTCCTACTGTTGCTAACATGGTATTAACAGTGGGAAAACTTTTTGAGGCATTTTTCTTGCATACAAAGCTTTATACTGCAAACATCCTAAAAAATGTCAGTAGCTAGCACGTTTGAGTGCTGTTGAAATCACAGATGTGTTGACTGAAATGCTTAAATTTTGCATTAATTCTGCAAAAGACAAGATAGGGTTTGTAAATTGTGTGAAGTAAAAAAACCCCACAAACCCAAAACGAAACAAAAACCTCAAAATCCCCAACAGCCCTCCACATGTTATTGAAGGAGTTTCTTCTAAAACAACAACAAAACAAAAAAATCCGGAAGACTCTGTAGTTTTAGGTGTGAATTTTAATTGCTATGCATTATTCAAGATACTGGTGAGTCTTTGCTAGCTGGTTTTATTTCAGTACTGAGTTTCCTTTGGAGTTTGAGTGGTTATAAATACTGACTTACCTTCTGCATTTAGGAGAACTTAGTAGAAAGCAAACATCACAAGCTTGCTCGAAGTTTAAGAAGTGGACCTTCTGATCATGATCTGAAGCCTAATGCAGCTACACGAGATCAACTTAATGTAAGTCAGTCATGTGATGGCTAAATTGCATTTCATTAGGTAGGTTGATATTAATTTATGATGGCAATTTAAGGAGAATACAGTCCGTTTTAGTTGATAGAAAGTTACTAATGAAGAAATGTTAAGTGCATCTTAAAAGTAATTAGATGAATCCAGCTCAGAAAGGAGCAGAAAGTATGTGCTCATTTTTTTGTAAAACAGTTTAGGGGCATCAGAATGCTTATTGTGGACGTATCATGTAAGTGTTAATGGTCTTAAAGTAACTACATTTGCCTACACTGCCAGTTCAATCAACTACATAACTGAGGAGAATCACCATGATAGCATGCAGACACTGTGTTGTTGAAAAACTTTTTTTTTTTCCCCCAATTATTTTTGTGTGTTTTCAGTGTTGTGCTGTGCTTTGTCACTGTGTAATCTTTTAACTTTTTATATCTGTTCATGTTTTTAAACTCACTTTCTGACTATGTACCTAATAGATCATTGTGAGCTATCCACCAACAAAGCAGCTAACATATGAGGAGCAGGATCTAGTTTGGAAATTCAGATATTACCTTACTAATCAGGAAAAGGTAAGTTGAATGATTTAAGAGGACTTACTAATGCAAGAGGGGCTTCATCTGGCACTCCCTACAATGACCTGTTCTTGCAGACATACAGAGCTTCAGTGTCTTAGAAGCTAGTCAAGATTATTTTAACTTCTTTTACAGTGTTACCAATTTAAAAATTAGTGACTTTTAAATAATGTAAACCTGCTATTACTACAACAGTCTTTCTCCAAATGCCAACTGTCAGCTTAAAATGCCAGTGTTGCCAATTTTGTCTTCAGCAAAGAAAAAACTTTGAGGAGCTTCTTCATTCCTTTTGGACGAGGATTAGCATGACCAGAATAAGTAGCAGCACACCAAAAGACCAAAGTAAATTAAATAACTAATAATCTCCCAGCAGTGGGCACTTTTGATGTAGTGGTAATTGTGGTAGGGTAATAACCATTGACTTTACATTTTACTTAGATAGCTCAGCTGCAGTTTTTTGGGGCATATTAAAATGATCCAATATTGTATTGTCACATCGGTAAGGTTCCGGAGTCCTGTGCTTTTGTGTATGTATAGTCTGAATCTAGTTTTTGATGTGAAACATTTATTTCTGAAATTGACTATTTAGCCTGGCTTTTTCACTGATGAATTCTCCAATCTTTTCCTGTTTAGGCTTTGACAAAGTTCTTAAAATGTGTCAATTGGGACCTACCACAAGAAGCAAAGCAAGCACTGGAGCTGCTGGGCAAATGGAAGCCCATGGATGTTGAAGACTCTCTAGAACTTCTGTCATCTCACTTCTCCAATCCAACAGTTCGGCGCTATGCTGTCGCCAGGCTTCAACAGGCTGATGATGAGGTACACATTGGTCTGTTGGTACATATGGAAGTCAGCTGGTCTCAGGATTTTTAGTCTCGCTGAGTACTTGAGACATTCACCACTTTTTAAGGCATTTAAGTGAATGATAGTGATGGAAAATGAAAAAAAAAAAATCACTTGATGCTATTTACTGCAAGCTTTTTATGGAGCAAAGTCTTCACATTATTAAGTGGCACTCATTGATAATTGTCTTAGTGTGAACAGCCAGTGATAGCTGGGTTTGTCAGACAAGGTGAAACAGCCATATGTTCTCCCCAGAAACGAGTGATAAATTTTGAATATTAACCTGCATAGAAGTGCTTTGAACTCAAACAGTCTACTAAAAGATTTCCAATAAATCCACCTGGTAACTTGAAGCAGTGTATCATCATACTCTTTTAGCTGAAGGAAGTGAGTGGAAAAGCATCTGTAGAAATAAGGTGTTTCTAATTGTGTACTGATTAGAATATGATGAGCTGTGATTTGTAAGTGGAACCCACTTAATAGATGCTAATCTGTTGAATTTTAATTACCTATATAGTTTTATTTTCTTTTGACAGTAGGAAAAAATAGTCTGAATATATTACTGTAACTGTTGAATCTGTGGCTATCAACAGAGTTTAAAGTAGGGAGCATAAGAATATAGAATTTTTGCAAGCCTGCTTCAATAGCCAAGGTCATACTGCTTTGACTTTAAAAATGTACAGTTTATGAAACTTTTGATGGCAACTTACCAGCAAGTTGAATAGTAGAGGGAGCAAATCTGTTTAATTTATTTAAAGGTTTTTTTTTGGCTACTGGAAGCAAGCAGGGCAGCTTAACTAAGGAGGACATTATAGGTCATAATTGCACCTAAATATTTACTCAATAGCATGTACTACCTTTGAGTAACACAAAAATAGTAGAGTGATAGTTCAGTATCTTTTGGGAGCCAAACACCATCCTATGCCAGTTTTTCTACTGTGTATTGCTTGCTAGGAAGACCATAATTTCTATTTCTTTATAAATCACTAAATCCTGACTAAGTTTTTCTATAAATTTTGAAAACATACAGAGTCCTAGTCTGCTTTGACTGACCCCCTCAAATAATTCTCTTTTTTTTATCTCCATGAGGATTTGCTGATGTACCTGCTGCAGTTAGTACAGGCACTGAAATATGAGAACTTCGATGACATAAAGAATGGACTGGAACCTAGCAAAAAGGACAGTCAGGGTTCAGTGTCAGAAAGCATGACAGCATCTGGAACTAATGGTGCAGAAATAGACAGGTAAGAAACTTAGATTTCCAGTAGAATAGCAGAAACATGTTACATTATAAGCACTCAAGATCTTTCTTCTTTTTAGGGATCATGACATATTCAACATCCTATTTTGTAATCTGAAGTGGTGACAAAAAATTACCCCTTCAGGTTTCACAGAATGTATTTCCTGGCTACATATACTTTACAGAGCAAACATTCTTAATCTTGAAGTTGTGGCACTTGACCTTCCTGCATGAAAGAGACAACTTGTGGAGACTAAGAAAAACACTGGCATCACTTCCTTCTGTCCTTAAAAAAGCTGTGATGTCTTCAATGAAATTGTATGAGGGTCCACTTCCTACTTTCATTAAAGAATATGGATGTAAAAATCTCATCAGTCTAATATGGAAAGACTTTTTTTCCTGCTCCTGCAAAAGGTGCATGAAGAGTCCTGTGACCATAAAGGAGCTTGGGAGCGCAGTCTTTATTCTTGCAGAAACCTAAAAGAAAGGCTGAAATATCTAATTAATATAAGGTGCAAACAAACTCTGTTAACCAAAGTCTCCTGTGATTTTTTAATACAAATTTCCAGGATTTGTGTTTTTAAGCCTTAATGTGTAATCAGTTGTATCACTAGGGTATACTTTTTGTATTACAAGTATACTGCTTTTCACTGATCTTGCTGCTAAGCTGTAGAGTGGGTGTCCTGGGATATATGGTATATCTTGAGGCTGCAATCACACTTAGACACTAGTAGAGCTGTTTGATTACTTCCTTTCAGGTAAATTTACTGTCTAATAATTTTGCCTTGCAAGCACTTGGTTTGTCTACTCTATTATGTGTAATTGCATTCCAGAGATGAGTGCTTGCAGGTGTTGTGTATTAGCAATTTCATCTGAAGAACATTTAAGAAAAGCTTATCCTGAAAATGCCTATTTGCTGAATTCCAGTCTATGTCTGCTTATCTTTTATGGAAGATGAAACAAAATGCAAAGTTTGATGTAAGGTGAACGTTCTTCACAGCCATAAGCTTTGTAGCTCTCCAGGCACAGATTTTTTTTTTTTTTTTTTTTGCAGTTTTCAGGAATTGCAGCTGTCAAAGTTGCTGTTCGTGCAATTTGTTCTGAAAGAAGGTTGAGATAATACTTTCAAATATACTTCTCTTCCAGTTTCCTGAATTTAGTATACTGCAGAAGTGAAATGCATTCCAAGCAAGAATTTCAAGTCATGCCAATTACATGTTTTGCTTTATGTAGTTCCCAGATAATGAGTCCTGTTCCACCTGTGTCCTCACCACCTCTTACTTCTAAGACAAAGGAGCTTGCAGACACTGAAAACCTCGATGTAAGTCAAATGCTTTACCTTGTATTTTTGATACTTACTTAGTGACCTGGTACTAGATTTTGTTTGTGAATATTTGGATCCTTCTATTCTACTGCTGAGTACTTAAAGTGCTCATAGAACACAAATGTAGACTAAATGCTAAGAAAATGTTACAAGCCATCTATTTGTGTACATGGTCACACTATCCAAAACTGGGGGACTGGGAGTTGAATTCTTCACAAAATTAAAGTACTCAGTACTCTCTGTTAAGGGAGAAAATCACTGGATAGTCTGTCACATGCTGATTAGGCATTAACAATTGCATGTATTTGAGGTGTTTTAAAGCAGCATTTTTAATGGAAAACAGGTATCCGAAAGTTTTCATTTCTGCAATTTGTTCTTTCTGTAGGCATATTCTTTCACATGGGTATCATCTTTCTTGAACTTCAGTGATACACTCTGTTGATTCACATCTGCCAAGGATTATACTAAATTTATACCACAAGTAGAAGAATAATAAGAATGCAACTGGAGGGTCTCAGTACTGCACAGAAGATAAACCTCAAATTGAGCATATCAGTAATGACACAGATTTTGTGTTAGTTGGGATATTGAACATTGAAAAACAGCTAAATGCTGTATCTCCTCTGCAGAGCTTTTTCTTCACATTAAAATGTAGAACATCTTGAAGGGTTTTCTGAATGCAAAATGGGGTAGTAAATCCATTTCAGGATTGAATCTTACAGCAAGGGATAATCACATAGGAGGAAAGTGTAATATATTGTAAGGAGAAACGTAACATTAAAAGTTTATTGTTGGAGAACATCGTATACCTTTAACAAGTTAGTACCTATATTACTGTAATAGCAGACTTTTTTTTACTTATAGCATTGTTGCTGGATTTGGAGTAATACTAAAACTAATAATTATTTAGATATTAGGTTGGATTGGATTCAGATTTTAGAAGGGAAATGATCTCTCAGAACTCACTGAATTTATTTTGGGTTTTTTCCTTAACTCTGTCACTCTCTGAAGTACTTAGGTTTCTTCGTAACTTAACTTTGCTTCTCTTAAATCTCTTCCAGCAAGACCTTTGCACTTTCTTGATATCACGAGCATGCAAAAATTCCACGTTGGCAAACTACTTGTACTGGTATGTTAGAAACTAACCATACTATATCAATGTCTAATTGAAGTCAAAGCTGTGATGCACAGCAAGACATGACCTGTCTTGAGAACTTGAGAATCTCAGTTTCCCTCAGGATGAAGTAATAGATTTAAAACAATATTCATTTGAACAGAACAGTTAGTGAAAGGAGGGTGCTGGTTTTTAAAATGCACAAATAAGCTTTACTCATAGACCAAGGAAGGTGATTTGTAGTGCATTAAGTACAGTGTTACAAAAAAAAAAAAAGCTTAATTGTAGTTTGTAAGGGGTCATTCAGTTTGTTTATGATGGCAGGGAGGAGATAAAGTTCGTCATCTCTGCTTTTCTGTTTGGTTTGTGTTTATAGTTTTTGACAGCGTTGGCTAGAATTTTGAAGTTATGCATTTTAGAGTATACACAGTCAAGAGTGTATTTTATGAAGATTCCTGAAGCACTAATTTTTTTCCTGCTAATTATTTTTTTAGATTCCATTTGTGGTTATATTATGAGCACAAACAATATGTCATTGCAGATGTGTGCTTTCTTAAGGGAAACTTTAGATGTGAATAGTTCATCTAGATAGTGGACAGGTAAGATTACATAGCTAAGGATCGTGACTCACTTCAGTGGTTTAAGAGTTGAAGCAGGTGCCTAAACTAGTCATTGATGTGCTTCCTGAGAAAGCATTTTCACATAGGAATTCCCTTCTGAAGAAAGCTGAGATGAAGAGAGTTGTACTTTGAAAGTGTGTTTTTATGTGTATATATCAATGTACAGGCATACACAGCACATACTTGTACTAAGCTATTTACTTGTATATACATATGTAGTTTAGCATAGAGACCTTAAGTTTAACCATGTAAAAGGCACCAGAGTCAAATGATTCTCACTTGTATCCTTTGTAGATGTATCTAATAATTAAAAATGCTAATATACGTGACCATATGTTAGCGTGCTGTATTAACTACACATAAGTTGTAAATTGGGGATGGAGTGTGGTATGTGATGTAAACCTACCAAACTATTTTTGTAAAATTCCTAGAAGAATCCTAGCCTATCCTGAGAGTGATTCCTTTTATGAATGTCTTAAGTTTTATTATTTTATTACTTTTTCAGGAGCTTACATTTAAAATACTTAAGTGCACGACTTTACTACAGTTCCTGGGTGTACTGCAGTGGCCAAAGATAGTATTTGGCTTCAGAAAAACATCCTATTAAGTTGAAATGGTTAAAATAATTGCAGGAAAAATTGATGTGGGTAGATGCCAAATGCTTGTTCTAATCAAATATTCATCATTAAGATAAGTGTTAGCTTTTTTCTACCTCACTGGCAGAAACAGTACACTTACATTTCAATAATGTCTCAAACATTCAGTCTACAGAAAGTTCAGACATCCAGAATTCTGAAGTTTCTGTCTTACGACTTAAAAAATAAGCAAACAAAAAAATACACACAAAAAAACTCAAACAGACCCCAAACCAAACACCCTTCCAAATTAAAAACTGCTGTCAATTTATTCTTTGTTTTCTTTCTAGACATCTCAGTTTCTCAGTGACAAAATACAAATGTCACAGCCACTGTTCGAGCTGTCGTAGCCATAAATCCTCTTAGCTGCTGATCAATTGCTCGTTTCAACTTTTCCAGAGACGGCACACACCTAAAATAATTAATGGAAAAAGTACAATAACCTTTGAAAATCAAACTTCCTGCTCAGTCCCTTGTCATTGTAAAGTTGTCCTATCCTTATACTTCAACAGTGGCCACAGAAGTTAGTGCTACTGCATTTTTCTGTCTCCTCTTCAGATATATGAGGCACCTATCCAAGTTTGAAGCATTACTCTTACTCCTTGTTTCAAGATAGCTTTGAGAAACTGCCTAGGGTTTTTTAACAAATGAGGATGAAAGTGGCATGTTTCAGGGAAAACAGGAAGTAATGAATTGCATTTTGGTGCACAGACTTTTTAAATATGGGCTTATTTTTATACACATTACTGCAATCTAATTCTCTCATTTTAGTGGGGGAATGGTGTACACCCATATATTAGTGAAGAAGTAATTTTTAGTTACAGATTTTGTTGAGATGAAACTAATTGAATTACATATTCCTTGTTTTAATTTATTTAATGTATTTTGTAATTATAAGTAATATTAGTCAGATCTGATCAGGTGTGAATGGCAGATCTCTAATCTTGTCCAATAATTATTCAGTTGCAAAGAAATTCTGCACAGGTGCATAAGGAAAGGGTAATTATGGCTGTCAGTATAAAGTCCAAATGTGTTTGAATGTGTCGAATCACTTTTAAATCCAAATACAGTGTTTGAAAATTGACTGACTTGCTAATTTCTTCCTTTTTTTTAATAGTGAGATTGTACATTTTTACTGGGTAGTACTAGGAGGTTGACCTAACAACAGAAAGACCTTCCATGCATAGCTACTTTTTGCTTGTCAGTGCTGCAAGGAGAAAAAAGCCCAAAAGGATTCAAAAAAACTGCTTAACATGTAAAAATAAATTTTTAGTGTATCTGTCCCAGATTGTACCATTTAAATCTTGTGCCTGGATCATTATTTTAGAAACCTTATTTTGCAATGTAGACTTTCAGAGCTGCTTCAGGACCAACACTGTCTCTTGCACCATTGCTGTAGTAAAATGGGGAACAGATAGAGTGAGATTCTTCTTGGTTTTGCAGCCACATTATGTAGAGGGTAGTAGCGCAGTGCAGTGCCTGTTCTCCAAGCAACTATTTGGTTAGAATGTGCGTATGATTTGGACTTCTGACTTATGCTTGAGTGATGCTGCCTTACTGTAGTTGAAAGATCTCAGAAACCTTGATAAGCTCTCCTGATCCAAGTGGGAATTTGTGACTATGCAGTTAGCAAGTTCGTCTGGTGGTTGAGATACCATTCAAAGAGCAACTTTATTTTTAGTTCCAGGCCTATGAAACAGGGCTGCTGTATTTTACTGAAATTGCACCAGAATGCAACATAACTTGGGTTGTTTTTATGCTGCAGGTATGTAATAGTGGAGTGTGAAGACCAAGACACTCAGCAGAGGGACCCAAAGACACATGAAATGTACTTAAATGTGATGAGAAGATTTAGTCAGGCTTTGCTGAAGGTAATGGCTTTGTGTAAGGAAATACATAGCAGTTTGGGATAATCATTCTTTAAAAAGGCATAGGTGTCTAGGAGCACATGGCAGGATTTTAAATCATAGATGTTGAAATTTTGAAATGGCTTCCACTTCTGCTTGAATTTTGAGTTTGTAGGGTTTTTTGTAAAACAAACTACTGAAAAAAGAAACTTAACACGCATTGGGAACTCTCATCTGTTTTATTACTTGCTCCTGCTAGTAAATCCTCTGCATTGTGTAATTAGCCTATTTTATTTACTATTTCTGTATTGGAAGTGCTTGTCCTTGCAGTGAAAATAGAGACAAATTGAGACCTTGCTTTATAATTCACAGTGTTGTTCTGTATATTGGCAGCAGAGGGTGCTGGAGCAGCAGGGAAAATAAAAACCAAAACAAAACCAAGAACCTTTGGTGAATTGCAAGCTATAATTTATAGTAGATGTGCAGTCTTTCCTGATTTTTGTGTATCTCACACTTCATATGAATTCTGATTTTAGGAATATTACTCAAGTCTGACTCTTATACCACAATAAGAATATTCCATGTGCTTATCCTTCCCAACTTACTTTGGCTATATGAATAAGGTTTGTAATGCATGACTGTTCACCACTGAAATTGTTGATGCAAATTGAAGTGTCCATGTAGGTCAGATAACTGATTGCTAGCTACAATGATTCTGATTGTGCTTTACAGAAAATCGCTTTTGAATTGACAGGAAATTGATCATTATTCATTTACCTCTTAAAAGCCCAAAGGTCTGAGATTAAAGGAGTAATTTCTAGATAAAATAATGACAGAACAAAGAACTAATTTTGTTTCTTTTAATTCTCTTAGGGTGATAAGTCTGTCAGAGTTATGCGTTCGCTGTTGGCAGCCCAGCAGACGTTTGTGGATCGACTAGTTCATGTAATGAAAGCAGTGCAGCGTGAAAGTGGAAATCGTAAGAAAAAGGTAACTATAGGAGTGGAAAACTTATCTCTGTCTAAAATTTGACAATAGCAATGTTAGCTTTTCACTAAAAATTCTTAGCACCAAGATTTTATAAGAGTTGTCTATCTATCGTATAGTAATTTCAGCTAATTTTAAACGGACTTTGTACAGGTTTAAATAGGTCAGAGTTCCAAGGTGTTCTGAAAGTTTGTAGATGTGAAACAGAAGAGGCTCTTAGAAAAGTCTTGGATAATTTGGCAAAAAGAAGATAGGACAGAAAATTGAATTGTTGATGATGTAACAGTGAACAAGTTGTAGGAGACATGGGAAGGTAGCAGAGGTTAATGTGGTGTGAGTATTATATTAGGACAGATAATGAAATTTGACTAGCAGCAAGGTTTCATTTGTTCCAGGAGCAGCAAAACTACTTTTGCTATTAGGAATATGATTAGCAGAACCTTGTCTTCTTTTGCATCTTGATGAAAAGGATTTCTAGTGCATTTTAAGTGAATTTGACAGATGGATAGAGGGAAGAAGCAGGGGGATTTCTATTAATGTATTTTCTTCTGACACACATCAATATTTTTAAATACGGATTTTTTTCAGTGTAATGAATTTTGTCACATTCTTTCTTTAAACCTGTGGGGTATATTTGTGCAGGAAAATGAAACATCTAAGCATTGCATCTTTTTTATGAAATTTTGTGAATGCTGTATGTATAAATAATAAAGGTCTAATCACTAAAAGAGGAGAAGAGATTTTCAGTTCATAAGAAAATTTCCTGCTTGTGCAATACATGGTATCATTCTGTCGTATATTCTTTTATAATTGCTAGGAAATTTCTGTAAAACCAAGAAACACATGGCACTTGTCTGTCTTTCTTTTTTTTTTTTTTATTTTTTTTTGTAAGTCTAGCTTGCAGCAATTAACCACTAGAACTATTCCTAAGAGTAGAAGACTACCTTGCTTCCTGGTTATGCCTGTTATATTTAGCAGGGGAAAAGACTAGAGACTTCAACGAATTTGACCATTATTATGTAGTACACCAAGGGTAAAGTACTTGAAAATTGTTGTGTTTCTGGTAACTACAGATATAGGAATATAAAGCAAGCCTTGAAATGAGATCTGTGTAAGCTGTTAGCTGTTTGGTTTATTGGGGGTAGGGTATCACCAACAAACATGAGTTCAGGGATTTAAAGGATCAGACTTGAATCAAATTTCTGAAAAAGAACTTATATTTGATGCTGGTATGGAAACCAAATCATCCTGCTACTTATGCAGGCAGTTTAGAAATAAGTTTTTGTAAGACTATTGTATCTGGCACTTGTAAAATTGTTTGACTGTACTCAGAGTAGTTGGAATATCTGCTTCCTTATTCAGATTACTGCACACAGAGAATTTTTATTTCACTGGATTTTAAGAGTGGAACTTTGATTCTTCAGAAAAGAATTGAATAACTTGAATAATAATAATGCATCCTTTGTTAAAAGAATTTTAAAATGTTCATATATACCTTGTAGGTGATTTTGTTTTGGCTTGGATTTTGTTTGTTTGTTAAAAACCACCAAATTTTCATTCTTTTATTCTCTTAGAATGAGAGGCTTCAGGCATTGTTAGCAGATAACGAAAAGATGAATTTAGCAGATATGGAACTTATTCCACTCCCTCTGGAACCTCAGGTGAAAATTAAAGGAATAATTCCTGAAAAAGCTACACTCTTCAAGGTAAATGAGACATGAATATCTGAAATACAAACAAATCTTAAGAGTACTAAGCTTAGAGACATCAGTTGAAAGGTTTGAAGGAGCTCACATAGTCAGGACAGAATGTAACTGTAACGTGCTCTTGAAGTGGTTAAACAACATCTTATTTTCTCTGTGAAACTTTTTTTTTTCCTAATTAATGTGCAAACTTTAAAGGAGCTTCTATAGGACTGATGCCATTTATGAAGTCCCTCAGCTCAACGCATGCTTCCTAGTTCATAGCTTTATATGGAAACAGAAACAGGAATACCACTTACGGTCAAAATCCTGTCCAGCCTGTCCTTGAATATGTCTTCTGTCACAATGTAGAAAATTTAGGACCAAAACATGAGGTGTAACTTGTTTCAGAATAAGACATGGCTTCAGTTCTCCTGATTCTGAAAGGTTACAGATTTCCATTTAATCTCTCATTCTGTACTGTGGGATAAAAACTGAACAAATCCCAAGAGGAAAGAATGACTAAGTTTTGGTGCTCTTGTACATCACATGGCAGCTTTTGTAGGATTATTTAAAAAGTCATTTTTTCTTTATTTGTGCAGCTTAATTTTGAAACAGTTGTTTCATGTAAAAATCTAATGTAACTGCTCAAATAGTGGGCATTGTATCCTTGATTGTTCTTTTGCTTTGATTTTGTGGCAAGTGACTTGATCAGTTTGAATAGGTGAAATCATCCATGTAGCTAATTGATCCCTTTGAACCCATTTTATGCAGAGAAATTGCAAACAATTAAATTGGCTTTCTCAACAATATAAAAAGGCATTTTTGCTTTTACTAAATAGATTAAGGAAGAAATTCGTTGTTTAAGATGTGTTGCTCCTAGCATTTCGTGGATTTAGTTTATCCTATAATTGTGTCTCTTTTTGATCTGGTCAGTTTAAATTTGTTCTGTTGTGACCTTTTGCACAGTGTTCTGATTGGAATTACATGCGTACAAATAAAACTTAAACGCTTTTGCCCATTTTTGATGCAGAGGGGGGATGTGTCCTGCGCACTACTTGCTGAAAAAGAAGGAAAGCCTTAAAGTGTTTTTTTAAAAAACTTGCCTAGATCCCACTTGTTCTGACTGGAAATGGTTTGTTTTAATTGTTGCTTCCTAGACAGTGAGTAACTGATTTTCGAAGGTTTAGAACTGCTGCTTTTCTACCGAACTGAAGAACGTGGAAAGAGTTCTGTTGCTTGCTACCGCACTGTTCCTGTTCAAATTAGAGTATTATAAACCTTTTGGTGACTGCATTTGATGCTTGCTTAATTCACTTCTGATCTGTAGTGCAGTAAACAAAGATTTGTATTTCAGAACTCCACTGTAGCAACATGTTAGTAGGAACACTGCTGTGAACCAGCTTAGTAGCACAAGTTTCCTTTTCCAGAGTGCCTTAATGCCTGCTCAGTTGTTCTTCAAGACAGAAGACGGAGGCAAATATCCTGTAATTTTTAAGCATGGTGATGATTTACGTCAAGATCAACTTATTCTTCAAATTATTTCACTCATGGATAAGGTGAGAATTACTAATCCATATCCTTGTGTTGCTTTGTTCTTGATTTCACTTGTCAAGAGCAAAACTGTTAAAAACTGCTACTGCAGCTTACATTGCTAATACAGTCCAGATTTCTTAGATCTTGGGTAGCTTTTAATTTTCTTTATAGATGCAGTGATCCTGTGTAGCTAAAAAAAACCCAGCAAAACCCCACAAATAAAGCCCCCAAACATGTAAAGCAGTCTTTTTACTAATTTCAGTGAAGAACAGTTGAGATCAACGCTGATTACATTCCTTTAGAAATAGAAGTTGCCTTTCTGTTGCATTCATCATTTGCTTTTGTGTGCTGGGGCTTTCTTTTCTAGCTGTTAAGAAAAGAAAATCTGGATTTGAAGCTGACACCCTATAAAGTGCTGGCAACTAGTACGAAACACGGTATGGGTACTTTTATTTCCTATTTCCTAGTATGGGGAGAAAACGTATCCCTCTGTTCATAGGCTGTATTGTGACACACAGTTTTCATGAGAGATGTTTTGCTTAGTACAGCATTCTGAAAAGGAGGTAAAAAGTGTAAGAAAATCTTGTGGCAATATAAGTAATCGAAGTAAACAACCTGGCTGATCACAGTATTTCATGGGTAACCCAGATATCTTCATAAGAGAAGCCTGGTCTGGATTTTGAAGGGTGTGACAATCAGTAGCCATAACTTTGCTGCTAGCTTGCTGTGTGATCTGCGACAAGTAACTTTTGACACTCCTACTTATAGATCTTTACATGAAATGGAGGAGAAAAACAAGACAAAACAAAATCAAACATGGCTATACTTTTAGATACATTCTGGATACATATTTAGAAAATTATTGATTTACTTCATTGTGTCAAAAACTTGGAACAACAGATGTTTTGCAGGCTAATTTAGTGTCTAAAAAAAACATCAAACAACAAAAGTTGTTTTAAAAATGACTGAAGGTTGAAAATTGACATAGGACAACACATTTATTTTTGCCCATAAGAAGCAGTTGAATGAAAGTTTGTATTAGTGTTGTGCTTTAATAAACGTGTTATTGAGTAGCCTGAAAGTTCTGTGGATTGGAAAGTTTATTTACTTGGTTGCTTTCTGTCACAGGCTTCATGCAGTTTATCCAGTCAGTGCCAGTTGCAGAAGTTCTTGCTACTGAGGAAAGTATACAGGTATGTGATGGGGGACTTTTTTGGTGATCTTCTGATCAAACAGTATAAATTGCAGGCTTAGGTTATTGTGGTATGAGTACTGTGACAGGATAGATAATGAAATTTGACTAGCAGCAAGATTTCATTTATTTCAAGAACAACAAAACTACTTTTGCTATTAGGGTTATGATTAGCAGACAGCAATTGTTGTGGAGAATCAGTAATCTAAATAGACAAGACACCAAAAATATGTGGTCTAAGATTACTTCACAGATCAATGGCAAAATACATTATACAGCCTGTGCCAAAGCATGATAAAATAGCTGAGCACTGAAGGCCAAGGAAATGAAATCTAAATGAACATGTTTAGGTGTTACGAAAGTTTGGTGGTTTTTTTCGTTGTTGGTTTTTTTTTTTTTTTTTAAATGTTCATTTTGGCTGTCACACTTATTTTATTAAGGACGAGTGCTGTATATAAATATGAAAACATGTTTCAGTTCTGAGAAGTTTTAAAGCAAGTAATCCAGTACTGGCGGGTTTCTTCTGAGTATTGAAGAAGGACTGTTTTGGCAGTGCCTGTGTTTCACAGGAAATGAAAAATTTCCATTTGATGATTTAGATTTTCCTTTTAATCTCAGTAAAAGTTGATTGTCTTGAGGAACATGAAGACATATGGTGATGATAAACTTTGTGAGAGTGTATGTCCCACATGTAGTTACTAATTTGGACTGTGTGAGAGTGTATGTCCCACATGTAGTTACTAATTTGGACTGTGTGAGAGTGTATGTCCCACATGTAGTTACTAATTTGGACTGTTAGTTCTGGCCTAAATGTTTCCTGTGGATGTAACTCGTAGTTAGTAACTTTTCAGTGCATTGTTCATTTTCTGAAGCTCTTACTAGATAAAACTGCATTTTCTTTTGAACTTTGGATCTGTTTCTGTTGAGTATAAGAATGTGATGATAAAGAAAATAAATAAAGCAGTATAAAATTAAATTCGTTTACTAGGTTTTGGGGGACTGGTTGTAATTTAAGCAATCTTAATAAGGGGCACTTGTGGACTTGATTTAACTCTGGTTTTTCCCCCACCTGTCTAACGATCCTTTTTCAAATCATGTAGAATAACTAAATTTGTTGTCAACTTCCTCTCCAGAACTTCTTCAGAAAACATGCGCCTAGTGATACTGGTCCTCATGGAATAAGTGCAGAGGTGATGGACACATATGTGAAGAGCTGTGGTAAGTTACAGTCTGAGAGCTGGTAACTTATTACCTGAAGTATAAAGGACTGGTAGTAAGACATTCTAGTTTCTCAGGTAAGGGACTGTACATGTACTTGCTGTCAGAATCCCTGTGAAGAGAATAGTTTTGAGCCCGGCATATCATGTACAGTTTCTCTCCTCAGCCCTCTTTGTTCTCCTTAAAAGAAATTAGAAGTTAAATTCTCTTTGCTTTCTTGAAATAATCTTACTTCTGCCCCCTCCGCATCATGAGTAGGGGCCTTTACAATTCAGCTAGATAAAAAACATGCATATAACAATGAATCATCTGTATTTGGGGCGGAAAAATTTAATTTGTTTTTAAAACGTCAGGGTTTTGTGCATGACGAGGGTACATTCAAATTCCTGTTCTGTTTGGATTACAAGAAGTGGTAGTGTAGCCCTTGTTCAGTAAACTGATGGCAGTGTTAAAATACCACTGGCTTACTGCGTAGCTTGTAAATAATATTGATATGTATACATTCAGATTCATATCAATGTCAAATGCTTTTTTACAGCTGCCTTAAAATTCTTCAATTCAAAAGGTGTACATTAATTTTACTCAGGTACTTGATCTTGATTTGAAGTATCTAATCCCAATATTGAATGACTTCAGGATTTTAGTGTTAGGCAAATAATTGTGTAGCAAGAAATCAAAATCTAGGCAGTACTGAATAAATTTAGGAGTTTTAATTTATTACTTCAAATGTGTTCATGGTGCTGATAATCTTGATCATTCTTCAGCAGCACCGCCCCTGTGCCCACTCTATGGTGTATTTATTACTAGTGAGCAAGAACTAAGATGATGTCATATGTTGTTAATTGCGTGGAACTTGTTGCTCTCCTTGAAAGGTACTTATATTGATGTTTACAATTTACTTGTTACAGCTGGTTATTGTGTAATTACTTACATCCTTGGAGTTGGAGATAGACATCTGGATAATCTTTTGCTAACAAAAACAGGTAATTCTTTTAGCAGTATAATGTTATAACAGCAGTTGTT
The DNA here is from genome assembly GCA_009867235.2 of Psittacus erithacus. NCBI lineage: Eukaryota > Metazoa > Chordata > Aves > Psittaciformes > Psittacidae > Psittacus > Psittacus erithacus. The sequence goes on from WYDI02013630.1 coordinate 27,775, forward strand.
TAATTTCTAGTGTTGTTACTGTTTCGCTCCGTTTTTCTTGGGTATAACCCACTGAGTATTGTAGATTAGAATTTATTTGAAATGTGAAGTGATCATGTCTTATCTAAGGTGAATCAAGTAAATCAAAGTTTAGGTTTAAACTACTAGCAGTGTGAAGTGGCAGTTGAAGAACAATAAAGCAAGCAATTAATTGCTCTCCAAACACATTAGTAGGCAAGATATGATACAATGTGTATCTGATGTATAGTTTTGATGTCAGTTTAAGAGCCATTTATACGTCTGTATGTAGTGGAAACCTAACTTCACCTCAACACAGACATGTTTATAAGCCCTAGGGGTTTTGTACCCTTTACAGTTGACTTATTTTACAGTCCTGTGTTCTGCTATCACAGTTTTTACACTGCAAGCTGGACCTGTAAGGTGTTTTTTGTTAAACACAAGAGTGAGTGGTGCTGCCTTTTCTTGAAAGTCGTATGGCTGTAGAACAAGGGAAAATTGGATTGCCTTTGTCTGAGACCAAGAAACATTTCACTGTTACCTTAAAGATGGCCAAAAGCTCATTTACTTCCAACCTCCTGCCCCAGACAGGGACACCTTCCACTAGATCAGGTTCCTTCAAGCCTCGTCCAGCCTGGCCTTGAACACTACCAGGGATGGGGCAACCGTATTGCATGTATCAGGTATTAAGAATATAGGTATTGGGAATTAGGAATCAGGTGTAATCTTGATGACTTAACTGAGATGTCCATGCGAATTCTTGTCTCGGATTTGACTTTCTTTTAAAGAGATTAGTTATGTGAGCTTTCCAGGTCTGTATGTTTTCCTGAGAAATTTATTTCATATGTCCCAAAATACGAATGCCACATGAGACCTGTCAGAGCAGGATTCACTGCAGCATTTTCTATGCCTTATGAATCTTGATCTTGATGAAACCAAACCACTGTACAACAAAAAAATCCATGTGTTTCATCATCAGCCTAACTGACCTGGTTGGACAGTTCAGCTTCAATTGAGATTATATATTTTTTTGAAGCCTTCTCTAAAAACAAAGAAGGAAAAAGATTCTTTAGTCTCCTCATTGCAAATTCATAGCTGCAGGAGAAAAATTTGTAGAAGTTACTCTTTAATCAATTACATCCTTTAATTTGCAGCAAAACCTGCATCTTGAAAATTCAAAATAGCAGATAGGCATTTTGATTCTCCCTAAATTGTTTTAGCTTTTTAAATGTTATCTTTTATTGCCATCTGTATGGATTAATAACATAGTAGGTAGAGTGAATAATTCTAGTGATTCCAAATAAATAGAAGATTTCTTTAGTAGAGGAAATGAAGGGCTTGAGAAGCTACTTCAATTGTTACAATCAGTGCCTTGGGAGGAGGGAAAAATTGAAGTGCTTTTGTGAAGAAATTCATGCAGCTACATACAAACTTAACTTTCGAAGAAGTTTTACCAAAAAACAAAACAAAAAATTTAAAAAAAAAACCCACCCAAAAAACACAATTTCTTGTAGGGCAAAAGTTTTTGGAGTTTTTTTGGTTGGTTGGTTTGGGTTTTTGTTTTGCTTGCTTGCTTGCTTTTGAACTGCAGCTTCCCATAGGAGTTCTAATGCCTTGAATGCCTTCATTACATAGTGACAGAGAGAGTTATGAGTTGTGTTTAAGGGTTTATAATAAAATGAAATGTTTGTTGAGTGAAAAACATGTAAATAAAAAATGTTATTTGGGGAAAAGAGATGCATCCAAGTGGAAGGCTTGTTAGTTTACAGATACGGCTGAAGCATATGTTAACTTTGCATCAGCATACTCTGTATGATAGAGTAGAAAATTAACCTTTTTTAAACCAAAAGGTTTTGCCCTAAGAACGAGAGAACAACTGAAGCAACTGTTTTTTTTTTCCTTATCTGCTTGGAAATGCACAAATGGACATTTTAAAATCTATGTTGAGAGATCTCTGTCATATATGTGAGGTGATGGGCATAAATCTTCCCATAGCAGGCGTTGCTTGCATGCTAAGTAGAAGTATTTTTGCATTTTGATTGAGGAAAAAGTGCGTCTTGCCTATGTTAAAAAGTATCAGCACAATGGCTGTTTGGCTTGGTGGAAGAATTTAATCAGTACAGCAGGGGGCAGTGCACACTCACGGTACTTCCTGAGTCTGAAGTTGTTTTCCTGTTTCCTGTGTTCTTGTCACATGCTGTGAGAGGTTTTCTGAGCTATCTAGAGAAAGTGTTCTGTTCCGAATACAGCAGAGGCTTGCTACAGAGCCTCTTGCTTGTTTCTTGTTATTGACAATCCGTTAGACTTAATTTGGAAAAAGCTGACTTCGTTCTTCTCACAAAGAATGGAAGCTTTAAGTTTCTTCAAAAACATACGATCACATATGCATCCTGTCTGATGCTATTTAACAAATTGAAGCTTTCTGACAGGCTAAAGAATGCTGAATACCAGCTGTGCTTTTACATTATTGGATGTCAATAGCAATATATTTTTTGGCTCTACCTTTTAGTTTTGTGGATGTAGCCACACCCATGTTAAAACTCCTTCCAATGGAATGGATGCATCATCTTATAACATACAGATGTATGTGTTTTGTAATTGATATGGTATATTTAAATGTTAAGTAATCATTACTGAATTTCATAAAAATGAATTATTTCCCTCAATGTTGGAAATACATCTTTTGGATTATGGAATTAGTATGTCTGTTATTTGGGTGAAATAATTTCTGCTGTCTTTATGACTGTTTTATGCCTATAGTTCTAAAAACAGGGTGACTTAAAGTAGTTTTAAACTAGATATCTAGATTTTTAGATTTCTAAATGCTGTTCTGTTATTCTTCAAGGGCAGCTGTAGAAGTTTATTTGGAAGGAAGTATAGGGAAACTTCAGTCAAAACACTCTCATCTATCAGTAATGTTAAAAATTACAAGAATGCTTACATCCGTTTCACAAATGTGCCTTTGCTTGTAACCTGAAAGTCACATTATGTAGTCAGTATAGCGTTACAGGAATATTTATTCAACTGTCTGCTTCTCCTGGAGATGAAATGTGTTATCAATTGCTGTATGTTTTAATTTCTTGTTTCCAAATCTGTAACGGCAGATATTCTTGTGACTTGTAAATAACAAGACATTGTTTTGCAGCTGAATACCCAGCTTTAAGTAACATCAGTGCCTCCTTGTAGGATTACAGACTGATTAATATATTAATGCCAGCATCTGAGTTGCCAGGTAATTTGCCCTTTCTTGCCTTGGAAGGAAGAGCTGGATGGTTGTGAAGCTGGATTGTGAGATGTAGCATGTTCAGATAACTTTTCATGTAACATGTGTTATGCTAGTATGTTTCAATTCTGTCATGCCTTCCCTTGAAAACAATTTCTTCTGCATTTGCTCCACTCTCTCGATTGTAGAGTTGGGATCTAGCTACTAATGTAATACCCAGAAATGGGTGTCTTCATGTTTGCTAAGCTTTTTAAAGTCTTATGGCAGTGAGTACAGTTACCATTAAAGCTTTGTCTTTCAGCTATGACAGACAAGTCTCCTGTCCCATCTGAGATCTCTTAATAACTTCAACTTTCTTTGTAGGTTTCGCAAAGGTCTTGTCATACTTGCAGGCTATATGTAGATACTGTAGGCTATCCTAGACATTCAGATGGTCTTCTGGAGTAGCACTGCATGTGTATGTCTTACCAACTAACTCTCACCCTAGTGACTGGACAGCTCAATCTTTCAATATCCTGTAGGATCTACATGTAAAGTCAAGTTCTTATTACAGTTTCTCTAAATACAGGCACTTTGATCAGTGTACAAAATTGAACTGTACAATTGAATTGCTCTGTAGCAGTAGAACAAACTGCTACGTGGATAAAGTAGATTATTAATATATGAGGGCAGGTCAAGGACTTAGGGCTCAGAACTTTGGAAAACACGTTTTCTTTTAGTATTATGTGTAGATAGGTTAAAGAACTGGACTGTCTTCTCATTTAGTGTTTAGAGGTAGAGCTGTGATCTGTCTTCAGTATGAAGTGCAGCAATTGATGTCTGATTTATTCTTCAGCCTCAGTTAGAAATGGTTGCCTGGAAAGGCCTGAACAGTTCCATATGCAAAATGACAGCATGTGTTTTTAATTTCAGTGCTTACCAGTTAAAATCATCTATGCCAAATCAGATTTGGAGATGACAGAAGTGGAAAAACTAGGATTCAAACCTTCCTCTCTATTAGTGTTTAGACAATAAAGGTGTTTATGAGTGTACTTAATGTTGCAAACTACTGTAGTATGGGAAATGCAGTGGCATATTAGAATTTCTACTTAAACGTTACTGGTCTTGATAGAAGAAGATCCTTTTTTATGAAAAAAAAATGAAACAAACACATAATGTTATCCTTTAAAGTTTTCTCTGTGACTCCAATTCCTGTGACACTTCCCCAAAAAAATTATAAACTTTCAGCTGTTAATCTGCTGAAACGTTTTCTTTTGTAGGTATCTTGAACCGTATTTCTGATTTAACAATACATACCTGGCATCCTTTTTCTTTTTTTTTTTATTTTTATTATATGCCTGCATGGAGTATATTTTGATAATGGACAGCTTGAGGCATGAGTCAGGGGGCAGAAATTACAGTGGTTGCCACAAGCTCATCAGCCCTTATCCATTACATAGATGACCATGATGAACTGTACTGAGTTGAAACCAGTATCCCGAATAAATCCTTAACAAGTCATGCTACTTTCTTCCATTTTTGTGTAGTCTTGGAAAGGCTATAATATATACATGATGAAGATGATGACAGTAGATGCTTTGAAGCAAAGAAGAAATTCTAACAGTAACATCAGGATTTTCTAGGAAAGCCAGGGAGAACCTCCCTACCCATCCATCCATCTGTCCATATGCATCAGAGGAATTTTTATCCTATTGCTTCAAATTTACAGTAGGAATTCAGTTAGGATAGTCATTAAATTGTACTTTTTCTGTATAAGCCAAATTAGAACAATAGTGGGAATTGCAGTTACAGAAATTATATTGAATTAAGAGTTTGGGGTATTTTGTATTTTGGTTGTTTGGGGTTTTCTTCCTGAAAGTAGGAGCAGATCACTTAGAAATAACTTACAAAGCTTTCCTACCTGTTAAAAGCTAATTGCCAGCAGACTTACTTTATTTTAGTAATTACATAGAAGTCGCTTTTCCTCCTGCATTTTATTTAAGCATTTCAGAATTCTGTGCAGTTTTTCAGGAGTTTTCCTGACTCCTCGGGTGAAATAGAACAATTTCTATGCTGCTATATGGGACCTTTCTCCTCTGCATCCTAGACATTAGCAGTAAAAGTGATGGACAAATCAGCCTCACCAGCTGCAGTCAGATGTTATTGGCTATTGCAAGCACTAGACACCAATTTCTAGTCTCCACAAGTCCATACTTCGCTTAATCAAAGATCACTTCACTCTGAAGGCTGAAGGGAACTCAGATGGGCTTTCCAATCCCCCGTGCCCTGACTGCTAGTCAGGGAAACTTTCCATGTTTGATTCCATTTCCTTGAACTCTCCAAGGGCCTGTTCTCTTTATTCTGCACATTAGAAAACCAGGTAAGTGTTCAGTAGAAAAATAGAGTCAGCCTCATAAAATTAAATTAAAAAAAACCCAACTTACCAGTATACAACAGTAGCAGCTTTTAGGTTTTGAAAAAAATAATTCTGTGAACAGGCTGCATTATTGCATATTCCTGGAAACATCTCATCCTCTTCCCGTTGGTAAGTGCTTTGTGCCTTGCCTTTTCTACAGTAAAATAGCTTAAATGGGGATTGGTGAGTGATTATAGAGCCCTAGTTTTTAAGGTGAGACACACTATTTGAAGTCTTCTCAGCAGAGATTTTTCCTCCTTTCTGAGAAGAATGCTAATGTAATGTTTCAGGCTTTAGGAGTGAGCTGCTTTCAACATCAGAAGTGTTTGACCAAACGTGTGTATCTTCAACTGTATGTACTTGCCTACATGTGGCCCTTCTAGCCTTGAAACGGCAGGAATTTCATGCATACTTGTATGTGATCTTGATGTTTCCTGAATTGTTAGGTTTTGTTTTCTCAGATGCCTAAAGTCTCCTATTGTTATAAAGAACTCAAATTTCTAAATAGGTGTCCAAAGGTTTCAGTGTCTAAATATTAGAAATCCAAATCCTTTACAGGACTTAGCCCTACAAGAATGTGGGACGTTCAGAGGATAAAATATGTTTCACCTGGTGTCTTAACTAACTTTCAGTTTAAAACATGACCCAAATTAAAAAAACCATCGCCCATATGATTTAGCAGTCATTCAGGAACAGTAATAAACCAAAATTAGATGTCCAGTTTTGTCTTTAATTTATAAGCATGTCTAATAATTAAAAGCCCTTTAAATGAAGATGTAATAAATCTAAAGAAGATAGATTAGAAGCTGAGGTGAAAACATGATGGTCTAAGAGATTGAACTGTATGTATTACAGCACTGATGCTGTATATTAAAGAAAGGAAATGTAATTGTTTTATAAAGCACGGAAGTTCGAAGCCTTTAGAAAAAGTACTGTTACACAGTTCACTCAACAGCTGCCCAAATAAGATGCTGATTCTTCGGTAGATTTTTTCGGCTGTGTTTACTAGACAAAGTTATTTGTTAAGTATTATGATACCTGAGGCTGATAAATTTCAGATGAGTAGTGTTTTTTGGAGCTGTGCTCGTGAAGAAAAAAGCATGTTTAAGTTGATGAAAAGATAGTAAGTTGTTATTGGTAGTTTTTGTCTCTGTCTTTATAGATGCCTGTCAGGAGTGATGGCTGTGTTAGGAGACAATATGCTATTCACAGTGAGAGTTAGTTTGTACAGAATAAAAGTTCTTAATATATTTTCTGTAGTCTTAAAATTGCATCTTCAGTACAGTAATTTCTAGCTCAAAGTGATATTTTTTTGTTTGAAGTTCATATAACCTACAGTAATTGCTTTAGGTAGAGCTGGAATGTTCAGGTTCCTATTTTTAATCTTGCTCTTTCTGGTTCCTATTTTTAATCCTGCTATTTCTGCTACTGCTAAGATTTTTCTTGCACTATACCTGGTCAAATAGGTGCCAGAAACTATCTCCAGCCTTGTTCTTGTAATAGAGCATACACTGAGTGATAGTTAATCATTGCATTCATTAATACCATGGAAGTGGGATGTTCACTGTTAAACCCTGATACAGATTTTACTTGTGATGATCACTTGAGGTACTTGCAACCTTTTAATCTTAGTATTAAAAGATTTCAAATAATCAAGTTTGTTAGCTCGATAACTTTATTATTTATTAACATAAATCATAGAATCACAGGGTAGTTAGGCCTGAAAGGGACCTTGAAGTTCATCTAATCTACCCCCCTGCCACAGGCAAGAGCACCTTCCGCTAGAGCAGGTTAACTTATATTAAATATACAGCCAACTTAATTTGTCCAAAGCAGGCTTACTCTTTGCTTATTTCAACTGTATTTAAGTCCTCAAGGAGAACATAAGTCAGGTGTCTCTGTAGAAAGCTCCGAAACTTACATACTCCTCAAGTTGGCTGGTCAGTCTTTACTAGTGTAGTGGCTTCAGGCAAGAACCAAGGGAAGCCTTCTTTCTATGTTCTGTAATACTATATACTGGTTTAATTGATCGTGGAGGAGCTGCACAATTGAAAATCAGTTCAGTCTGTGCTTAGTACATGAATTTGAAAAATATTAAAGTATTTAAATGGAAGCTTTTGGCATGGATTTTGAGTCAGCCTAAAAGTCTGCTAAATTTTGAAATATGGCTAGGAAAACAATAATATTAATGCTGGACGGCCTCATCTTACACTGTCTTTTGTACTTCATTCCTAAAACTGTGTAAGTATTTAATTAATTTATAGGAACATAGTCAGCTATTAGAATGTTTTTGAATGTTTTAGATGCATCTTTGTTAGCAATTTAAATTACTAATTATCGCCTCTTATCCCCTATCTCTAGAGCAAACTAAAAAAAAAAAACAAAAAAAAGATTTAATTACTGCCACATGAATTACTGTTTTATTCAAAATGTTGTCTCTTGACTCTTCAAGGTGACAGGTTTGAATAAATGAAGAGAAAACAGACCCCCCAAACTTTTTAATTAAACATTTTCTGTAACTTAATGGTGGGAGGGGGTATATATATATCAAAGTGCCTACTTCAGAAAGTTAGTGTACAGAACTGAGCTCTAAAAGTAACTCCTGTAACAGCTTGAAAATACTATTAAGGGAGTGGGGGTTTTGTAGCACAATTAGGTATGCAAAATGTAATGCTTGTAGCATTTATCAGCTAGCAAATACTTTGCCTGCTTGTTAAGTGTCCTTGTGATCTCCCTTAGAAAATTGACTGTGATGGAATTTGTTTCTTGGGTTAAAAAGTGCTTTTGACGTGTCCCAAGCACATTTCTCTAATAGAAACTTAGATATAAAATTACTATTCAGTAAAGTGGTCAAAGCTACCTACCCTTTTTTTCAAGTGTGCTGTGCGCCTAGGCTTATGAAAATTTTTAAATTAATACAGATGCTGCAGGTTAAAATTCCCCTTGGCAAACAGATCTCTGTCCATAATGCTGTTCAGTTTCATAATTCTGAAGCAAGACTCTGTGTGTGTTCTGTGCTGTCTGCGACCGTCTAGATAACAATCATGCTAATCATTTTCTACCTTCTTGTTTAAAAGATCTTCCATCTTATATCTACACTTCACTTTTCTCTATGAATTAGCCATGTGAAATTTAAATTTATTAGTGTCACTGGGTAGCTTTGCTAACTTAACTTGCCTAACAGTTCAAACACGCATCATCTTTTTGTACTTCTTATTTTAATTCTTGATTACTGATTACTGTGGAGTTCAGGAAGGTGGTTTCTCACTGTCCTAAGGAAATCACATAACAGATTTCACCTATATGTACCATTCTTTTGGTTTTTTTATATAAATGTTTCTTGGCATATCTGCATTCTTACTATGTTTTCTGTGATGCAGCTCTGGCATGGGCCAAATCATTGTAGAAATTACGTACTTCAAACTGGAAATTTGTTTGCGGAACACTTTCAGGTTTTTTTTTTTCTTTATATGGTCAATATTTTCCACTTATGAAATGAGTAAAGAATGTTCCTAGAAACTGACTTCCTAAGAATTATGTGTTCTACTATTTTTGATTTCTCTTGACAAAATTTTTATTTGCATGTTTATATAATATTTAATCTTCAGTTTATTTTACCTATTCTATTTTATTTTAGTAGGTGTTTTGAAGTTGCAGGTGTTTCAGTTGTTTGAGACCTATTGTGTCCCACGTATGGGTCAGAACTATTAGAAGGGAATACAGTGAATACTCCCCAATAAAGGTCTGAGCGATACTATAAACAGCACGGCTGCATGCAAGCTCTTGGTAGGAAGAGAAGTTGCATTGTGCATTTGAAGCAAGAGGTATATGTATATAAGGTTTTGTCAAGTTAATGCTGCAAAAACACTTTAAATATAGTCAGTTAATCTGAGAATACAGAATCAGAATGGTTTGTGTTGGAAGGGACCTTAAATCTCATCCAGTTCTAACCCCCTGCTATGGGCTGGGAAACTTTCCATTAGATGAGGTTGCTCTAAGCCCCATCCAGCCTGGCCTTGAGCACTGCCAGGAATGGGGCAGTCACAACTTCTCTGGGCAACCTGTGCCAGCGCCTCACCATCTTCATAAGTAAAGAATTTCTTCATAATGTCTAACCTAAATCTCTCCTCTGTGAGTTTAATGCCATTCCCCCTTGTCCTATCACTACATGCCCGTGTAACAAGTGTCTCTGCAGCTTTCTTGTAGGCCGCTTTTAAGGCTCCTCTAAACTAAGGTCTTCCTGGTTGTTATATGGTGAGCAGATCTGGCTGCCTTACTTAGTTACAGCATCTCTCTACAGGGGAAATACGTAGTGACCAAGTGGTGGAGCTTCTGCATTTTAGTACTGCAAAAGTATAATGCAGACTTCACCACATTTGAAATACAATTTCATATTTGGAATTGTAGTGATGTTTCCTAAATGTGTTTGATAAATTTTAACCTTAAACAAATCAAAGAATTTCAAAACAGCTTTGAAATCTTTGGTTTTTAGTGCCTCAAGAGTTCATTCTTAGGATCATGAGTATTATTTTCCCTTTGGAAGATTTAACATACAACTAAAATAACATATTTTATGCCACAGCAACCGAATTGGATACTAAAAGTAATGCAGTGTGTGTATTAATATTTTAATTTGCTAACAAATTCTAAGGAAGACACAAAGAATTAGTAGTATCTAGCTGTGCATTTAATATCTAATGTCCAGTTTCAACATTGATTCAGTTTTGTGAATATTCTTCACGTGTTTTAAAAAAAGAAAGGCAGAAAAAACTCATCTTGTTTATGAATACTCTTAATGAATTTGAAATCAGCTTTACTTTTTTAAACCCATAATGTCAGACTGGCAGCTGAAGATATAAAAAAGTACAGTTACGAGCCTTGCAGAAAACAGTAAATTGTATTTTTTTCGAGAGCTGCTTAGTATCTGCTAGAGATTACACTTAAAAGTTTTTCTTTTTTCCAACTTTTGCATTAAGGTTTGATACTATGTAAACTGCTTGTCTTTCATTCTTCTACAGGTAAACTATTTCACATTGACTTTGGTTATATTTTGGGACGGGACCCCAAGCCTTTACCTCCCCCAATGAAGCTGAATAAGGAAATGGTGGAAGGTATGGGAGGCACGCAGAGTGAACAGTACCAGGAGTTCCGTAAGCAGTGCTACACAGCCTTTCTTCATCTCCGCAGGTAACAATACTGGTTTTATGCTAAAACTTATTAGGGCCACTGTAACGCAGGAGAGAAGTAAATGAATCCAGTTGAAAATCCAAAACTTGTTTCAAGTCTGAATGTAGACATGAGAATTTGTATGAAACATAGGAATGAAAACATCGCACCATTGGTGTAAGGTGGAGCTTGAATGTAATTGTCGTTCAAGTTGAGGCCCCCAGTTTTGCTTGTTTAATAACGTGAATAGCGTTTTTCATAATTCCCATGGGGTGTTGAATTGTATCTTGCTTTTTGGATAAATTTTTGCCCTTAAGCAACTTTTTCTGTGAATACTGATGATCAGTTAACTGTCGTTTTAAGTCATGACTCATTTGCTGCTTTATCTTTCTCCAGTTTAGATTAGTGATGATCAAATTCTTTGACTGGAAGATGGCAGACACATAGCTTAGTTGAGTTCAGATCCTGCAGGGCAAAATTTAGCTACCAGTAGTGACTATTGTGTATGTTACAGTTCTGGGTATATACAGAAACTACTAACAGCTAAGACTTCTTTAGACCCTATTTATTTACAGACCAACAGGTCTCTCCTTTAAATTTGGAATCAGCTTCATTCTTTTGCAGTAACTATATTTCTTGCCATTCACTTTCTGAGCCTAGTTGCTCAGCTTCGTTCTGTTTGAACAGAGCACAGGTGAGCACTCTTGGACTGCCTGTTGAGTTCATTTAGTGCATCTTAAATGGAGAATAAAGAATTTCACATTAGTACCAAGATCACATAATGTAAACCTCCAAATATGTGGAAAAAATTAGTACTATGTAAAGTAAGTAAACTACATGTGGTATGAAAAATAGGCAGTCAATAACAGGAAATGAAAATGCCTCATGTAGTTACTAATTTGCTAAAAGGAGAAAGAGAGTAAAGAGTTGGTTTATAAACTGCTTATTAATGGGTTAAAAGCAATTCAGCAACATGAAAACGGCAGCATATTATCAGCAAACAATATTCATGACTTCAGAGAAGAGTCGGAAAGGCTAATATATCTTTCGTGTTCTAAATTTTGCTTAAAACTGTTTCGTAATACTGTATTTCTAATTTGTGAAATATTTAAGTTGTTTTTATCGTTTAAACCGTTCTGTTTCAATGGAATGATATGTTGTGTCAGTGAAGGATTATCCATTGCATGAATTTATGTCATGATTTGCTGCAAAGATGATCGTTAAGTGTGGAGTATAGCAGTAATCTGGATATAAAACTAAACAGTAAATCAAGATGGTTTCATTTTTAATGTCTGGGATTGAAGTTGTAATTAGAGTCTCTCCAATATTTGATCAATTTAATAGGAAAATATTTTTGAATGATTCCAGGTAAATATCTTTAAGGCTTTCAACAAAGATAGCATAGGATAATATTACTAATATTGTAACTATTACTTCAAGCAGTTTGAACTTAAAATGATTAAGATTACTTGCTTATTGAAAAAAGAATAATTGGAGGTGGAATGGCTTAGTTCTAACAGTTCTGCATGTTGACACAAAGCCGTTCACAGATACTGCTTAGACAGAAGTGTGAAATCATAACCTTTGATTGCTAAGACAAAATGCGAACTCTTTGTCATCTCTGTCAGTTTGTGTTCTGTTCTTTCATCTTTATTTCCCTGGGGTATAGACATTTCTCTGCATCTTTGAAGTGCTGTATTTCAGTGTTTCAGGATTCATGGTGGAATGGGGTTTGCATAGTGAAAACAAATAAAAAACAATATAAAATTTATAACTGGAAAAATAGTTTTGTTCATTGTTTTAGGTTGGAAGCAGTTTGGTATACGATCATTGGTGTGCAGTTTTTGTTAGTTTTGTTTTAGGATTTTTTTGGGAGGTGGGTGAGATGCTTTCCATTTTTTCTGAGCAACAATATTAGTGTGTGTTTGTCTGCAGTGTTGTGATAAAGGAACAGCCTCTGCATTCTGAATGTGTTGCCAGGCAAATTGTGGTTGGCAGCAGATCTTGCATTCTCACTTAGGCTGTAGTAGCCTTTTGCACCTGCGTTGTACACATTGTGCCTATTTAAAGATGTTTGAATCCTGTTATGTGTCAGTATTTCCCTTCCTCCCAGAATTCCCATTTCACACATCCTCAGCAGGATCCAGCAAAGAATAATCCAGATGTAACATCTGGGAGTTTTTTGCAGGATGAGGTTCTAGGTTGTATCGATCCTTCCTAAATAAGCATTTCCCTTATGCTGATCATCTGAGAATTTTGATGTTCAGTTTGAGTTAATGGGCATAAGTGAGGACAAAGGAGTAGGAGATAACTAGACACATACGGTGTAGACTGGGCTGACATTTGCACTGTGGGTGGAGATATCCAGCTGGCTGTTTTTCCCCAGTCTGTTTCTCACTGGTATAGTGTACAGAGGAAACCACGTAGATCTGAATGAAGAACACTACAGGCAAGAAGCAGAAAGCTGTGATGTCTCTTGGGGAGTACCGATTCTATGGAAAGGTTGTAGCTAGGCTGTGCAGGGTCCAGGTGGCCTCCTAAAAGCAGGGGTAGGTGATGAAGAGGGAAAAACAAAGGTGAAACTTGGTGGGGTCAGGTCAGTTTTGCTTGAGCCTGGACTGCTAGGAAGTAATTTTGGAAGAATAAATGCCATAGTTTATTATAGCTAACTGGGATATGTTAGTGACTGGGAAGTATATGAAGTCTTGAGAAAAAATGAATTGGGGTGAGAGGAGTCCCAGTTATACTGCAGAAAAGGTGATTGAGTTACACCAGGTGAACAAGGCTTTGGTTTGGGGCTGCAGATAACTATACTTTCCTGTCCTGTCTCTGTAGGGGAAGTTTGAGACTGTGAATTTGATAAGAGTATTGAAATGTCAACAGTCTAAGTATTTGGTTGGTCTAGAACGTCTATATGCAAAGGGGCTGGTAAATGCGGAAAAAAATAATTAAAGGACAGCTTAGGATCAAGCATATATTTGATGAGATTAAGCACTTAATAGTTGCCGTTCCCAGGAAAAATGACAGTAAGAATTTTAACTTCTGTTTATTGTGGGTTTCTGCCTTGGTGTATATATATATATTCTGTTGAGGAGTATTGAAGTTAGTTTGTTGGATGTCATAGTTTTTTCCAGAACTTCCTTGGTTTTAGCACTTCCTGTTCAAATTCTGTTTCATCAATCTCCGGTGTAGCTGAGCGCTCATTTATTTTGTAAATTTATTTGTACTGTGAGGAAAACAAAAAATGCTTTTACGTGAGAAGGATTTAGGGTCAGGTTTAGGTGCTTTATTGAAGCTCCTTAAACCTAGAGAGGCTGAGCAGCTCCTTCAGTCTGGCTGTGAATGGAGTTCAGCCATTCCAGAGGCCTTTGTAATGCAGATGGCAAAGATAAGTGATATGACTTGCCTGATAAAGGTGTTTGCCTTTTGCAGATCAGATTCCTAACTCAGGTGTTTCAGCAAACTGTCTACTAGTCTTAGGATGCATTTGGGCTGCCAGTCGTGACCATCTTGGCATATTTGTGGAGAATGTTGCCTTATGCATAAGGATGACAGCCAGCTGTCTAAAGTAGGAAGTTTTTACCTCTAAAATATTTTTTTTTTATGAACCTTCTAGAAATCTGTGAAACATGCAAGGATCCCAGAGGCAGCTAACAAATTTACTGAATAAACCTTTTTTCATCCTTAGACTGTCATCTAGTTCATAACTGAATTAAAGAAATGTTGAGGTGAGTGGCATAGGAGAGACCTGCAGATAGTATACTGAGCAGCTCTTCCCTATTTTTTGTCTCTTCCCCGCAATGCCTTTTCCTGAATTCTAGCTTTTAATGAGGTAATCTTATGTTCTAGTGCTTTTACTTTAAACACCAAGAACCAAAAGCCTTTATTGTGTGGAATAGAATCAGCTTTTAAGTATCATCTAGCAATGATGTCTAGACCTTTGAAGCCTCTGTGACAAACTTATGCTGCTTAAATAACCCCAGTAAACTGTAAGCTCCTATCCTCTGTGTGGTTCAAGAGCAAAAGGGACTCTCGACTCCTGGATCAGTTCAAAGGGAGAACTACAATGGAAGCTACCCATGACTTAGAAAGAGATTTGAGAGTTTTAGCCATGTTTATAGTGAGATCTGCTTCTTTCACACAAGTAGAAAAAAAACTGCATTGAAACCAGTGGTGTCTGTTCCTGGCACCAAAGCAACTTCACGGACAGATTTCTTAACCAGGTGTGAAACAGAATGGTAGCGTAACTTTTCTTTCTTTCTATTAATCTGTGGTAAAAGTAGTTTTCATCATTCCAGTCCTTTGCTCCTGGGAAAGTGAAGGAGAACAGGTGAAACAAATGTGAAACAGAAGGGCTCTACGTGCCCTTCTGTTGGGCAGAAGATTTCTGCCCAAACAGTTTATTTTAAAGGGTAGTGTTATAAAGTGTTGCTGTTAGGTAGTGCTAGTTACATATAATAATGAAGTGTCAAATTTTTTTAATGTAATTACACTTTTCTAGAGAGATTTTGTTGTTGTTGTTGAGCAGTATTTACTTTGTAAAATACAGCTATGAAGCAGTCCTTTTGTGAAGTTAAAATACTTCATACTCCTTGCAATTGTCAGCTTATATATATTCAGCAGTCTGCTAATAAACAAATTTTGTTGCTAAGAATGCATTTTCTGTCATGTATGGAGCTCCTAGTGCTCTTAGCTAAAGCGATGCATCAGATTTTGAAGTCGGTTGTGTACTTTGTCTCTAAAAAGAGACTAGATCTCTTTAAGGAGGAAGCGAAGGTTCAGTTTATATGTTGAACTGCTTGAAAATTACCCTTTCAAAAAGCGACTTACAGCTAATTCCCTACAAGGGCAAAATGGTGTTCTTCAAGAGATTCACACTTACTTCCAGCACCATGTTAAAATGAAAGACTCTTACTTTTTTAATGGTTATAAATGACGTAAGTGCAGCATGCCTGCCAGTGTTATTACAGCCTCACTGAGCAGCTGCAGACTTGCATCTGGTTAAATCACTTGTGTTCAACTTGTTATGGCAAAGCCCTCTTGTAGCAATTTGGAAAATAGTTTCTCATAATTGTAAGGACTTCAGCTGTTGTATGCTTTATGTATTTATATAATTTCTATGATACAGCTGTACCACTGATACCCTTTTTAATAAAAAATAATCTTTTGAATCAACATCCTAGCATAGTTAGTATACTAGAGGTAGAAAATGGCATCAAGTCTTACAATGTATGAAAGCAAGTTTTCATATTTGGTATGTCTCTGAATAAATGTTTTGACAATTTTTAGAAAATTATAGCAAAACCAAGCAGTCTGTTCAGTTTTGGCAGCTCGAGACAGTTTGAGGGTTAAACTTTCACTGCTAATATCAGTTATCTGATGTTTTTAACATAAATATGTTCAACTAAACTGCTGTGAATGCAACTCTGAAGCATTACTGATTCACTAAGATGATGATGCATTCTTAAATTAAGTTGTTTATGAAATGTCTTTTGTACCTTTTAGAAAGTGTTTTACCTAATTTGCTCTTCTGCTTAGGTATTCCAACTTGATATTGAACTTATTTTCCCTCATGGTGGATGCCAACATTCCAGATATTGCTCTTGAACCTGACAAGACTGTAAAAAAGGTAACTGGAAAACTTTCCTTGTCCTTCAGTAATGCAAGTCATCATGTCATTACATTTTTCAGTTGCTTGTGGCAACTTATTTGTAACTGACCTGAAAGTACTTACTCCTGGTAAGTTTTGAGCAATTTCTAGAGTCATTGAAGTTAGAGATGGAAGAAGATATCTTTTGAGATCACTTAGCACATATGCCCATAATTACAGATTTACTCCTTATTGCCCATGCAGTAATGCACAGTCTGCTCTAGCACTCTGTTCCAAGGTATTTATAGACATTCTGCTAACAACAGTGATCCCACCTTGTGAAACTTCTGATAAGCGAAGCTATAGACTGACTGTATCATGAAAGGTCATTCCAGCTAGTCTAGATAAGTCTTAGATGGTTTTATAAAGCCAGTCTACAGGTAGACATAAAACCAGTCTAGTGAAGATTTAAAACCAGTAGATTGGTGTATCTTCATCACTAGGAAGTTTTTGTTGATTGTGAAAACAAATACATGCCCCATAATTCTAACTTTGTCCCTTTGCACTAGCCTGAATCATTCCTTTGCATTTGATGTTTCAACAAAAATTGACATTAAAATTACTGGATAAATGTTAATCTAGATTTCATTACACTTATATTTTAGGCAAACATTGGCTTTTTAATAACCTGATTTTTAGTGAAAGCCTGTCTGTTTTGTCTCCACAAAAGACATTGTGGAGCCTGTGTGTCCAATGGAAAACAGTTCAGTGTGCTTTTTATTTGATCAGTGAATTTTCTCTAAAATAGGCTGTTCTTCAGTGTTTTCAATAAGCCATGAAAGCAGAGATACAGAATCTTTAGTATTTCATGTTCTAATGCAGTTCCCTTACAGAAAAATTAATTGCTACTCCAACCAGATTTTTCCTTTTGCCTGCAAAAATTGGAGCATTTCTGTTCAGTTTCTTAGTTTCACATTGCTACAGAGAGTTCACATAGCTATTCAATTTAATTCCAGAAAGGCTGAGCTAGCCAGAAGTGCTGTGTTTTGTGGTAAAGATAACAACCCTCCCTCCACTTGACTGTTTTCCTGAGAAACTGACAATTTTAGCTTACTCACATAGAAGATAGGAGATAAAGGCTTAAAGTTAGAAAACCGAAATGGCTCAATACCTACCAAATGTTGTGAGTAACTACATTTTTGTGGTGACACCTTCTTTTGAAGGAAGAGATGCTATGTTTGCAACACATGTCTGTGAATTTCATCGTTATAAAAATACACGTTTGGTTCTGGCTGCGTATTGGAAAAATGGAGAGAAGTAATTTTTTTTTTTTTACTTCCATGATATAGTAGGGAGGGGAAAACCTTTTTGATTACGAAGTCTGCAGATATATGTGGTATGAATCCTGGGAGAACTTGAAAAATATATCTACAGGTAATGTAGGGGCTAATTTTGGAATATTTGTGGGGGAGTGAAATAACCATCAGTTTGATCTCTTTATGATCTCGTTGACTTCCAGAACTGCTGGTTCTTTGCTGTTTGCAGCAGTAAGTTCGAGGCTTGCTACGTGTTTTAAATCTTGCTCATGTCTGTCTGGAGTTCACTGTTGTTTGACATGATAGTGTTCATTCCTGCCTTGTGAGCTCTGACATTTTTTTTTATCAAATGGAGTCTCCTATTTTTCACTGCCAATCAGGGAATCATAAAAATGTTTGAGGTGGAAGGGACCTTAAAGCTTATCGAGTTCCAAACCTGTGCCATGGGGGGTTTGCCTGCATTAACAAACAATATTCTTTTTTCTTTTATTGGCATTGTATTTTATGGTGGTAAACTCTGTAGAAGTGCAATCCAGTTTTGTATTTCTTTCCATAATTAATGATAAAAGGATGTTAAGATTCTGTAAAATTTTTGTGAAGGATTGCTTTAATGTAGCAACATTTGAGTATTTCAGGCACTTTTAAAACACTTTTATTCCATATACATTTTCCATTTAATTTTCTTGAAATAACAAATAGAGATACAGAATTGCAAGTCAACAGGTCGTTTCTGCAGCTGGTGTGTTACAACTCATTCATGTACAGTATTAAAAATCAAGATGTGTAAACCATGATTGTATTATATCTGATTGCAGATCATGGAAGGGAGCAAAATCTTAAGGGAAGTTCTAAGAGCTGTAAATTAGATAAGCATTGTTGCTTCTAAATTCCCTTACAAAGTATAAATAATAGTGCCTTTTTTGCATGAAAAGAGCATGAGCTTAGTTATGACAGATCACTATTAGATTAAATGCAGCAATTAGTTACTGGGATGCTGAGCTCTGACAGCGGTGCAGCTTGGTGAACTGTGACTTCTAACCTCATGCTAGGTTCGTGTCTGTCTATTCACAGAGGCTTCAAAATATGAAAAGAGCTAGTACTGAACTAATAAGGCAAGTATTTTTGATAAGGAATGCAAATAACTTTCTCATTTTCAAATATAAGAGGGTAAGATTTACTTTTCCAGAAAGTCCAGGTTTATTTACTGTGTCTTGTACCTTTACAAAACAAAACCCACACAGTAAAGTATTATCAGAAGGAGAACCAAATTGTTTAGCTTATTCATACATATTTTCTTTGTAATTCATAGATTTTTCAGCCTTCCCCGGGTATTGTTATTTTATATACACTCTCATGTTTTCTGACAGCTCAGCTGGTTTTTGCTCCTTTTAACTGTTGAGGTTTGACCATTTGGTTCAAAAATGGTGCTTTGAATATACTCCTGGAATTTTGTGCAAAGGTAGTACACCTTAATAAGATCCCTAAAAAGTAGGTGAACAGATGACCCTTCCATAAAGCAGTTGTTGACATTATGATCTGCTGGATGCATACACCTATGTTCATAGCTTCTATGATAGTAATTGTTTTCTTTAGTTCTCAATTTTCTTTTTTTTCGCTTTAAAAGAGGTTAGCAAATTACAGAATTGGAGAATCCCAGACTGGTTTTGTTTGGAGGGAACCTTAAAGCGCATGCAGTTCCAACCCCCTGCCACGGGCAGAGACACCTTCCACTAGAGCAGGTTGCTCCAAACCCCGTCCAACCTGGCCTTGAACACAGCCAGGGATGGGGCTGCCACAGCTTCTCTGGGCAGCCTGTGCCAGTGCCTCACCACTCTCATAGTGAAGATTGCTTTCCTAATGTCTAATCTAAATCTCCCTTCTGTTGGTTTAAAGCCATTCCCCCTTGTCCTGTCACTCCATGCCCTTGCGAAAAAACCTCTGTCCAGATTTCTTGTCAGCCCCTTTACATACTCAAAGGCTGCTGTGAGGTCTCCACACAGCTTCTCATCTCCAGGCTGAACAACCTCAGCCCAGGACACCATTGGCTTTCTGGACGAGTGCACTCCTGTGTCAGGTTGAGCTTTTCATTGGCCAGCACTCCCTGGTGCTTCTGCTGAGGGCTGTTCTCCATGCAGGACCTTACACTTGGCATTACTGAACTTCATGAGGTTCACACTGGCCCACCTCTCAAGCGTGTCAAGGTCTCTCTGGATGGTATCAATCCCTCCAGCATAGCGCATATCCACCAAACCACACAGCTTGGCAAGCTTGCTGACAGGGCACTGGATCCCACTGTCCATGTTACCAACAAAAATGTTGGTCATTGTTGTATGTTTTGGTTTTGTTTTTGTGGTGTTTGTTTTTTTTTTAATAATGTGTTAGAAAATATATTTTGGTTATTAAATACCTTCTAGCCCGTCGTAGATCAGTTACGATCTTTGCTTGTGCTAATTCAAAAAGGAACAATATCTTGTATCTCTTGGGCTAAGCGGCAACTTTGTTCAGTCATTTAACAAGATAATACTGTACCTTGTTGTAGGAAAATTGAATAAATGCTTTCAGCATCTCAATTGATTTTTTTTTTTCCCTCCATAAAGCTTTAAACAAAATATCCATATATATTTCAACAGACTCAAATTAGCTAAAGATCCATTTTGGACTGACCTGCAAAATTAAATTACCTTTGATGTGTGAGTCAAGTCAATAGCCATTTCAACCATGATACCGCTTTCACGGAAGACAAAGGTGGGGATTTACAAATGTTTCTGTATCAAAGAAGGTATCCTGCTTAATAGGGTAGTTGGAAGTTCTTAGCCAGCACCTTCCTTATTGGTGCTGTAGTAAATCTCATTTTCTGCTTTGTAGAGCCCTCCTTGTTCTTTAGGCAGCTGGTGAGGCGATGAGGTCTCTCAAGCAGCTGAAGTCAAGTCACTGAGGTAACTGGATAGTTACTTTTACCTAAATCTAATGATAAATTATAATACTAGTTCATTATTAAGTTACAAGGAAAATTATATTGTGGGGGAAAAAAAAAATCTTGTTTTTAAACAAAAGAATGCTTATGATGGGAGTATTATGCTTCAATTACATTGGCAATTTCTCATAGAGATCTTTTGATATTGGAATTTTTAGAAGGTGCAGCTATACTGCGGCTATACTGCTGTTACTAAGTAGGCATGATCTATTTTAAAGATTGTTTCCTTAACGGTTACCAGTCGAACTTGATTCCTCGAAGCGAAAGCATTGTGATGCTAGGTGGTAGTTCAAGTTCCAGACTACTCTTTGACATCACGAAGTGGCATGATGTGTCATCCTCACTTTTGATAGGCAGAGAGGTGCTTTATGTTACAGGAAATACCTGCCTACTGGTGAAAGATACAGTAAGATGGAAAAACAGACTAGTGAGTAAAATCACCCTTAGAAATATTTTTAGTGTTACCCTTTTCTAGATTTTGGAAAAATAATTTGAGTTTTTACAGCCAGAATAAATGTCTATTTATTGTAATAATATACCTATTCTAAATAAAAGTGCAGATGTATACCATATGATAATAATGTCTAGAATTGAAACAGACTATATGAAATAGATTGAAGAACATTACTGTCATTTTGTATCGCTTGATTTCTTATGCTCTCTTCTGTCTCTTCCTGTGATATATATGTGTATTTTAACAGGATGCTCGCTAGTTAGACTAGTTAGAAAAGATGGTTCAGAGTCAGCAATCCTTTAAGTTTCTTATCTTCAGACAAATAAGGAAACAAGCAAATATCATGAAAGAAACTACTACGTGGAACATGTCCTCTTTCATGAGGCACTGAATGATTTGAGTTGTGTTTGGGGTTTTGGTTTGGTTTGGTTTGGTTTTCCCTAGAATTTCAGACTGATAGGTTGAATGAGACTTTTTAGAAAAATGTTGATCGCAAAACGCATTCTTAAGGAAGTTTATTCCTAACCTGAGGGACAAAAGGGGAGGCAGGATCTTTATCGTTGGGAGACTGTTTTGCCAAAGTATCATCTTCCTTCCAGTAAGAACGTGACATCCCGAGGACCTAACTGACAGAATGTAATTGTATAATAAAACTTAAAATCTAACTGAAAGAATGTTGTCCAGTTGTTGTTTCTGCCCGACAGTTGTGAAATATCTTGGGAGAAATACATACTGAGTGAAGGCAAAATTGGAACAGCAGCTTGTACATGTACAACTTTCCCATAAAATAAGGATAGGTTATACCCATTTGACATGGGGTGTGTCACAGAGTGGTATAAGCAGAGCTGGATGCTCTGTTCCTGTCATATGTGAAAGTACTTTCACATTCTTGTGCAAAAGAGAGCAAGCTCTGCATAAATGAATTTTACTTCTCAAAGGAAGAGGACAATGTGCATATTTTCTTCCTGTAAGCAAGAAAAGAAAGAGAAACTCCCTATGGCTTCAACAGGAGATGTGGATTTTAGAGCATACCAGAATTGGACACTACCTTCTTACTCACTATTGCTTTCAGAAATTAATCATTGCTGACCTTAACAATGAGTTCTCACACCTAAGTTTGGATTGAGATTTGAGTGAGTCAGCATTTGCCTGAAAGCAGAAAGTTTAAAGTTTCATAAGTATGAGAGTGTATGGAAAAATACGTTTTCAGCCAGCTATCTACTTTCACTGTGTATACCCAATATCAATAGATGAATTGGCTCCTACCTTTCATACATGAAAAGCTTG
This sequence comes from Psittacus erithacus, assembly GCA_009867235.2. Taxonomy (NCBI): domain Eukaryota; kingdom Metazoa; phylum Chordata; class Aves; order Psittaciformes; family Psittacidae; genus Psittacus; species Psittacus erithacus. The sequence continues at coordinate 50,177 of WYDI02013630.1, forward strand.
TTTTAGTGACTCACTTCCCTCACTCCAGTTTCTGTCACTGTTTTTCCCATAGGGAAGAACAAACAAAAATAAACCAACCAACCAAACCATGAAACAGTAATTACCAGCTACTCAGTGTGCCCATCCTCAAAACCCTAGGAGCCCTCTTCAATTTCTTGGTGTTTTATTTAATAGTAAAATGTTTGTCTTTTTTTTTTTTTTTTTTTTTTTAACCAAGAAAAAAGTAGCTGCAGAACTTTAAATTAGTTGTCTTTTTGATCCTTTCATCTCCTTTGTCCTCTCCATACTATTTATAAAGAAAACTGTCAGTCTAGTGTGCTTCACCTCATGGTTGGTGGCACGATCTCCTACTGCCACAGCCTGATTTAGGCTTTTCTGAAAGGCCACTTTGGCTCAAAAATGTCACGAAATGAAATTAAATTGAAAAGCATAAGAAGAGTCTCCCCAGTTTGCCTCTCCCTTTCTGTGGCCTCTGAGGTAATTGCCTTTAAATTTTCCACTCTTTGCTTATGCTTTTCCACTTCTCAGTTTTCAGGAAAAAGGCTGGTCTGAAATCTCGTTATGTTGACTTGTCAATGCGTAACTGATAATACAATGAAGATTTATCTCCCCCCCCATGCCTTTTTTTCTGCCAGTGCTGCTTGCTTTTTCATTTCCAGTACAGCTGCAGCACTAGTTGCTGATTGTTGGGCTTTTTTTTTTTTCTTTTAAATTAGCCAGTGCTATACATTTAAGTGTAATGACTAAAATCTGGAGTCAATTATATATCCAGTTTTGCGTAAGGAAGAGGTAGACCATCAGTCTTCATATGTAGCTAATGCATTCAGCACTGTGACCTCCTAACAAAAAACGCTTTTGATTTTTCTTCAGGAAAGCCAGATGGTTCCTATCTGTCCTTCATAGCAAATTTGACCTTTAAATGAGAAAACATCAAAGACCAGTGATTCATTGGCGCACAAAAGACTCAGCAGGCATTAAAGGACAGTGTCCTAATTGACTGAGCTGTGTTTCAGATGCCCATTGACTAAAGAAGGTGCTGTGCAAAGATGCTGCGACTCTTTCAGTCACAGGCAAGGTTATAGTGAACATAGGACAAATACCTGGCTTCCAGCAAGCTGCTGTTTGTGAAAGTTATCCAATTCAGCTTTGACATTAAGTGCCTTTGGGTGTACACAGAAAAGGCTAACATCAAACTCGCAAGGAGAGTGGAGAATTTTCTTCTTATGGAGTGTAACACTGAGAGCAGTCTCTTTTTCTCTGTCTATGCAAATATTGACTAGGTCTTACATCCTTGGTAAGAAAATGAGTAGTATAGTTGTTTGGAAATAGCAAGAAGAGAGGGCAGACATACTTTATTCCTTTTGCATTAAATATATTAAAGTAAAATTAGTTTTGTTCTACAGGTATAAAAACTGAAGCAGAGATACAATTTGAGTTGGGGAACATAAGTCTGAGCTAGACTGTCTTTAAGACTTGCTAGTTTTGCCAGTTTCTTCACCTGGGTTGTAGTAAAACTCCCAGTGTTCTTACCCCTCCTGTAGCCTGCCCAGGAATCAGTCAATGAATAATTAAGAGTTAAATTCACAATTCAGTGAAATGGAAAGGACTTCTAATCTGGTGCTTGACTGCTTTTTTAGGCAGTGTATATCTGTCCCTCTTCACCTGACTAAAAATACAAGTATTTGTTAAAAGGTGGAGCTAGAAAACATTTCTGAGATTAATGCCAAGAAGAAATTTACTTTTATAGGTGAAATAAACTCAGTTTTGCTCAGTTTGAGCCTGTTTGTTTCAGTAATTATATTTGCTTGCTCCTCTGGGAAGGTTTATTCTTTATAAAAGTGTCCCATTGACATGGAGCTTGTTTTGCATAGGCAGACATTCATCTTTCTGTCCTTTTGGGTAATGATGCTGCAGCTGCACACCCAGCTTTTCTCTATCTAGGCTGCTGATTCTGAATGTATGTTAATTCATCATTTCAAAGTAAAAAGATGGAATAAACATAGCAACATGAACCAAGTATGAGAACATGCCTGTACTCCTGTTGCTTTATATCATTCTGTCTGTTCATAAGGTTTTGACCAGTATGATGAAATTCTGAGCTAGAACAGTATCATCTTTGTGTAATACAGCAGCTGAAACGCTGGTTTTCATGGAAGCTCAATTTAGGTGTTCATTAACATCCTTATTGGCTTCTGTTAAAAAAAAAAAATAGAGATGCCTACACATGCCTGTTTAGAAAATGCATTTTATTCAGATCAGATCATTTGTTCAGATCATTTTGTTTTTGAAAACAAAAGCTATTGTTGGAATAGGCTTTCAGATGAAATTGTTCATGCAAATAGAACATCTGAATAGTTTATACTGTGAGTTGCTTTCCCTGTTGCTTACAGTCTAATCAAGAAAGTGTTTTACTGAAAAAGATAAAGTGTGGTAAGGGTTAAGCCAAGCATTTAATGCCAGTTTCTGGTACATGAATGTTGGGTGCTAACTCTGTGTAACAATTATATGGCAAAACAGTAAAAGTAATAGTGAAAACCCCACTAAATTTTGTCATTTTATTTCTTTTTTTTTTTCGTCAGTTGATTTTTATCTGAGGTTTTGGCAGTAGTCAGGGTGCTTACATCCAAGGCATATTGTGACCCAATGAAAAAGGACACTGAAATTTCTCTTAAATTTAAGCAGCTGACTTTGCAATGAGCAATCCCATTTAGAAGTGATAAAATTATGTAGCTAGGAGTCATAGAAAACACGGGCTGTGCTGCTTAATGTTGCTGGAAAAATAAATACTAAAGTAGCCACCAGTATTCAGAATGGCTGACTTGCAGTCTGTCTGAAAACGAAAAAGGGTTGAGAGCAGGTTCTCCTGTGTACATGTGGTAAGTTACCTCAAAATGCATTGCTACCTTCTTCAGTAACTATGAAAAGCATAGTCACAAATGTTAATGAATTAGGGAATTGGTTACTGTCCTGAAGTTTATAAGAGCTTTCTAAGAATTTCTGACAGGTTTGTCTTAACCTTGAGTCTTAACTGCCTAATCCATTGTAGGCAATGTTTCAGCAGCGAGAAGATGCTTGCCAGAAAAGAAGAAAAGTACAGCTATGGTCTGTACTGTACAGTAGGTCAAACTTGAGGACAAAAAGAAAACAAAACCATACAAATCTGCTCATTGGTGAGAGGGAGAGGGCAGTCTTGTCATTAAGAAGCAAAAAGCATTAATGAAAATCTTGGAACTTTACAGTGAAGTGCACTTAGCTGCACCAGCACTATTGCCAGCTGGGTTTGTGTATGATCTCTCAGTCCTAAGCCTTACATGCTACCAAAAATACAAAATTCTGAAAGAGAGAAGAGTAAAGTTGGAATTTCATTCAACTGAATAAAGACACAGGCATGCTAGTATCTCAGACCTTTAACTGCAATATTTAATATGATTAGGATTTTAGTTCTCCTTCAAGACATTTTAAACAAAAATTTAGTGTAAGTTATCAGCAGTTAACACTGCCTGTTATTCTGGTAGATATTATACTCTTTCCCTCTCTGTTAACTAGCACGTCCCCTTTTCTTAGTGAAATGTCTCCACAAATGTAAATATACATGAAGTTTACAGGTTTGAAATCTCATCTCTTTAAAATGGAGGGTTTGGTTTGTTGGGGTTTTGGGGGATTTTTTTGGTCGAAAATGTGTTTTCCATTAAATAGTTTAGTTTCTACTACAGTCTTATCTCATGATGTTCTATAACTTTTTTCACCTACCTCAGAATTCAAGATGTGGGATTCTAGTTAGTGTTTGCTCTGTTGATGCTGTGTCATCACAGGATCCTGCGTTTCTTTACAACAGACGGATGAAGTGACCACTTGGCTTTGGGTTGAGGTATTTTGTTTAACTCTGACAAGTAGTGGAGGAGAGGACATTAATTCTGATCTTGGTTAGGATCTCACATGTGTTCGTGGTTTGGATTTGGGAGTTTAGGGGAAGGGTTCAGCAGAAGTATAGTCAAAACTGAAATCTGTTTTTGTTATTTCACCCCTCTGTCCCTGTATCTTAGCCCCTTAATCCTTATGTTTATTCCAGAAAGCGTAACAGTGTATCTTCAAACTGTGACCTGATTATAAATAGAATGTGTAAGTGTAATTATAGACCCTATTAAGGATAAGTGCTGCATAAGTTTATGTTTCCATTTAAGAAGGGAGAATCTTTTAATTAATGCTTTAACCAGTAGTCTCTGCAGATAGTGAGAAATTCATTGCAAAGGGCAGCAATAATGGAATGTAACTGACAGTATAATAAAATTTCTGGTCATATAACTGCACAATCCTGCTCTTTTATTCTTTATTACTAAACTACCCACTGTGCAGGGAAATAGGAAGTGGACAATTTGAAACCTTCAAATTGAATCTCAGTATCTCTATGGACTTTCTAGTTCTTTATCCATCCTTTTCATCCTTACACATTCAAATTCTGCTGTTGAGACATGGTGTTTAAAATCAGTGTGTATATGTTGTATGTGGTTTAAACTTCTCTTTAAGGAAACAAAGCAAAGCTTTAACCAGATTCATCAAGTATGTTTTTTTTCTCTTTGACAAATGCTAATGTGTAAACTTAAAACAATTTACTTACTTTAAATGCCAAAGTGAGAACTGTCACGGGACATTTTTGATGCCTTCATAGTAGCCATTCTTAAGTGTGTAGCATGAGATAATTCTGTAACTCACTGGGGTTTTACCCCCCAAAAAATAACTTTTTTTCTTTTATGCCATGCAAACATCTTGTCCTACTTTAACCTCCTCTGTGAGAAACTCTTGGCTTTTGAAATACATAGTTTACTTTGGAACTCAGAGATTGCAAATAATAATTACTGATGGTATTGTTAGAAGAACTGTAAGTCAATGTATATGAATCTTGCTGCTGCTGTTGCAGCTTGGAAGGTTTTTTGTCACCTTGCCATGTTTCTTCTGGGCTAGATTGCAGCAGTCAGTTTTAATTGCAGTGCTAAAAAATTTTTATGCAGAGATCTAGAACTTGACAGCATTTGATCCTGCTTTAATTGCAAACTGATTTTAAGATCTAACTGTGGTTAAATTTCTTTCCATGTGTATCACTGTGCCAGTGTGTTCCTGGGAAAGGTAGGAAATGGACTTAAATCGTCATTAATTTCATAGAATGAAGCTGCATCTTTGTATGACTGCAAAACTTCCTGTGAAGTTCTTCTATGAACCTATTATTAAGTCACTGAAGTTCTTGATTACTAGAGTTGTGTAGAAGACTTTTGCAGTGTTTTGGCTTTCAAAACTGTGATTAGCAATTTTGCTGAATTCATATTACAACACTTTTTCTATGAATGTGAAAATAGATCTGACAGAAGTCTGTGCTGTAGTTTGGGGAGGTATTTAAGCTTGTGCATAATTAAAAGCCTGTGGATAGTCAGTTGGATTCTACTGTTTTGCTTCTGTGCCTGTCAAGCTTCTAATATGTCTGTGGGAGATAATAAACTTCCGTCTCATGAAGATTAAAGTTCTGTAATATTAGCCTGAAATATATTCTAAATCTCTTGCTGGTACTTGCTTCCTTGAGAGTTTGAATTTTTATTTGCTAAATCTATCCTTTCATATCTATAAAACTTCTTTTTGAGGGGAAGGTGAGGAAAAACTCTATTTATGCTTACTTCAAAAATACCAGCAACACTTGTAACTTGAGTGAAGCAGTATTATTTTTCCGTACTTGGCAGGCAAACTTGTGGTTTTTAGTGTGGTACTAAAGGGCACTCTTCTGGAGTACATTGCATTTGAAAAGAATGAAGAGTAATACTAAACTGAAATTTCAAAAATATTTTGTTGTGATAAAGAGGGTGATTGCATGTGTGGTATCCTTGATCCAAAGAAAGAATACAAAACAGGAGGAGAAGTTAGTATCATCTCACAGATAGGACCTTCTTAAGAACATTGTTAAAATAATTTGGCTTATGTTTCTGTCAGTGCTTAAAAAAAGTGAATAAAAGAAAATATTCAGGAAAAACTGGATTCAGTCTCCTTAGTCACATCCAGGAGAAAGTTAAGATGCAGCTCAAATAGTTTGATATTTGCGTATATGAGAGAGATTGCTGATGGACAGTTCTTTAATGTAAAAAGCTTTAATGAGTTCAACGATTTGAGATGGAAATTGGACAAATTCAGATAGGAAATAAGTCACAATTGTTAAATAGGGCAATTAATCATTGAAACAGTTTACCTCATGTATGCAGCATTGTCTCAGTATAAAGACTCCGTAAAAGATTCTGTCAGATAAACGAGGAGTTACATACTTGATGTTTGATACCATTTTACCTGGCTCATTATGCAGGAGACTGAAGCAGATGAATAAGATGGTCTCCACAAGAGCTCTCATCATTTGAAATTTATGAGAATGAAGCATGTGATTAGATGGCAGCAATTAATTTTGTGGAAGTAATGTGAATTTGCTGGGCAATTTTCATGTTGCGATGAGCACTACTTTGCAAGGTGACTAGTAGTTTTGAATTACGGGGATAGAAATTACTAGAGAATGCTAGGATCTAGGCTTATTGAAAGAGCTTTAAACAAGATTTGAAGGGGGAAAGGGATAAAGCCAGTCTCACTGAAGATAAGCCTGGGACCAGCGTGCCAGCACCTGAGGGACAGTATGCTAGTGAGGTCCTTCAATCTCCTGTCCCAGTGGAGATAGTAGATGGAGATGATGCAGTGCAAAGACGTGAGGGCTATTGATGAGTTAGAAGTACCTGAGAGTGGTCACGCAGGAATTAGGGCTTCAATCCCTCAAAAACGTGACAGGATCAGTAGCCCAGCTGAAGGGCATCTACACCAGCGCACACAGCATGGGCAACAAACAGAAGGAAATGGAAGCCACTGTGCATCAGGATAACTGTGACATAGCTGCTCTCCTGGAGGCATGGTGCAATGACTCACACAACTGGGGTGCTGCAGTGGATAGCTGTGAATTCTTCAGAAGACATAGCCAAGGAAGGAGAGGCAATGGGGTAGCCCTGTGTGGTAGGGAGGGTTTTGATTGTGCAGAGCTTAATGGTGGTGACAGTAGGGTTGAGCGTTTACGGATAAGAATCAGGGAGAAAGGAAACAAGGCAGATACCATGGTGGAGTCGGTTATAGACCACCCAGCCAGGGTGAAGAGGTAGATAAAATATTCTTTAATGTTCAGCTGGGGTAGGTCTCACTATCTCTAGTCTTTGTTCTCATGGGGGATTTCAACTTGCCAGATGTCTGCTGTAAATACAACACAGCAGAGTGTAAACAGTCTGGGAGGTTCCTGGAGTGTGTGGAAGAGAATTTCCTGACACAGAGAATAAGCCAGCTAGGGAAGGCACCTGCTGGACCAGTTGCTAGTGAACAGAGAAGGACTTGTGGATGATGTGGTGGTTGGAGGCTGTCTTGGGCACTTCTCAGAGAAGTAAGGTAAGGGGTCAGCAGAACTGCCACCTTGGATTCTGGAAGGCAGGCTTTGGCCTGTTTAGGAGCCTGGTAGGCAGAGTCCCTTGGGAGGCAGTCCTGAAGGGCAAAGGAGTCCAGGAAGGCTGGGCATTCTTAAAGAAGGAATTCTTCGAGGTGCAGGAGCAGCTGTCCCATGTGACAAAAGATGAGCTGGTGAGGAAGAGAGCAGCCTGGCTGAACAGAGAGCTTTGGATGCAACTCAGGAAAAAAATGAGAGTTTATAACATGTGGAATAAGGCAACTCAGGAGGACTGCAAAGCTGTCTTGAGGTTAGGCAGGGAAAAATCAGAAGGGCAAGGCCCAACTAGAACTTAATCTGGGTACTGCAGTAAAAGTCAATAAAATACGTTTCTATAAATACATTAACAACTAAAGGAGGGCTAAGGAGAATCTCTGTCCTCCACTGGATGAAGGGGGAAAAATAGTGATAAAGGATGAGGAAAAGGCTGAGGTACTTAATGCCTTTTTTGATTCAGTCTTTAATAGTGGGACCAGTTGTTATCTGGGTACCTAGCCCCCTGAGCTGGAAGACAGGGACAGGGAACAAGATGAAGCCCCCATAATCCAAGGGAAAATGGTCAGTGACATGCTACACCACACTGACACACAGGTCTCTGGGGCAGGATAGGAGCCACGCAAGGGTGCTGATGGAGCTGACAGAAGCATTTACCAAGCCACTTTCAGTCATGAGCAGTGAACAATCCTGGCTCACTGGTGAAGTCTCAGTTGTCTGGGGGTTAGCAAATGTGATGCTAAGGGGAGGGCAGGTGTTTAGCTTTGATCAAAGGATGCTGAGGGCAGACCTTGTTGCAGTCCGCAACTACCTGAAAGGAGTTGAAGTTGAGGGTTGATCCATTCTCCAAGTGAGTAGCAAGCGATAGAATTAGAGGAAATGCCCTCAGGAGCAGTCCTGAGCAATTGACGTGGAATTACTTGGTTGGAACTCCTGGAAAGTCATACACTGCACCATCATAAATTCTCATGGGTCAAGGCCTTGCCAAGGCTGAAATGGGAAAGTATAGCTGTTGCTGTATTCTTAATTATAATGCATTCAGCTTTCAATTCACACACAAACTGCAGGCACTAAGGAAAATGTGTTAGTGATACAATAGTTAAAATGTGTTGCTGTTAGGAGAAACAAGAGTGTCTCCAGCTGTTCATGGATGATGGATATGATCAAAGTTAATGAAATCCTCACCTGCCACATAAAGGTCAGTTTTGACAGGGTGAATTTGCTCACCCCGTCCTCTGATTCTGTGTTCTTTATTGCCTTACAGTTTATGAAAGGCAGTATTATCTGAAAATAAGTTTAGAATGAGGAAATGTTACAAACTTTAAAAAATGGTTAGGATCATCCAGACTCTTCCGACTGTGTATATAACATGCAGAGTTGTATGTTTTTTCTGAGGTTTATTCTTGTTTAGTGAATGTTAAATTAATATTCATCATCTCCATCCCCATTCCAGGTGCAGGACAAGTTTCGTTTGGACCTGTCTGATGAAGAAGCTGTCCATTACATGCAGAGTCTAATCGATGAAAGTGTCCATGCCCTCTTTGCAGCAGTGGTGGAGCAGATACATAAGTTTGCACAGGTGAGATACCTTCTCAGTTGGTGGTGTCTGTGAAAGAAGAGTGAGACGAGAGGTTGCGAGTGGTTAGTTCAAGACTTCATTATTCATTATTTGTTTTAGTTAGTTTTTCAGAAAGTTAAAAGTGTGTCTTTCTGCTAGGGCTGGAGAGCAACCTCTTAGTAGTCCTAGAAACATTTCTAATGCATCTTAGCAAACATGCTGAGTGGGATGTAACTGTTTGTATTACCAAAGTAAGAACCACAGGCTGGAAAGATGGAGTTCTGAGGGAACAATCCAGAACTTCCTTAGCTTTCATTCCCAAAGTAAATGATTAAAGATAAACTTCCTTTCTTTCCTACCTCTGCTAGACTTCCATAACTGTGCATTCCAGCTAGTTTTTTTGATCATTAACAGGCACAGCAGATTGCACAGAAGGGGCCAGGAGCTCTTCACATAACAGCATCTCTATCTCCTCCAGCATTGCACTGTACCACAGAACATGATCTCCACCGGCTATGTGAGCATTTATCCCATGTGTCAGAGGCCTCAACACAGATGGAGATCCTGAGGGATAATGCAGTTTTTCAGATTTGGGGCTGTAGAAGGTGGTTGAGACCTCTCACTGGGACAGTGGGAATTGGGCTCCTTACTTGTAGGAAGTGTGCAGTGCTGGAGCATGACCAGCAGGTTGAGGGAGGGGATTCTCCTCCTCTTCTCAGCTCTGGTGAGGCCCCATCTGCAGTCCTGCATCCATATCTGGGGGCCCATCATAAGAAAGACATGGACCTACTGGAGCAAGCCCAGAGGAGGCCACAAAGATGCTGCGAGGGCTGGAGCACCTCTGCTAAGGAGACAGGCTGAGAGAGCTGGGCTGGTTCAGACTGGAGAAGAGAAGGCTCCGGGGAGACCTTAGGGCAGCTTCCAGTACCTAAAGGGGTGTTGGAACTAGATGATCTTTAAGGTCCCTTCCAACCTAAAGCATCCTGTGATTCTATGGTGAAAACCAGGAAACTTCATCTAAACATAAAGAAATTTTTATTTTTAATGTGGGGGTAATCAGACACTGGGAGAGGTTTCCCAGAGAGGTGGTAGAGTCTCCCTCTGTGAAGGTACTTGAAATCCAATAGCATGATATCTTGAGCAACTAGTTGTGTTTGATCCTGTTCGAGCAGGGAGGTTGGACTAATGGTCTCCAGAGTTCCCATCTCATGCATTATCTGATTCTTGCTAATGATCTGGGGTGCCAATAAATTGCTGTCTACACTATTTTTATTATTTCAATTTGTTCTTGCTCTAGTATGGAGGATGAAATGTTTAACCACATATGTATGTGCTGTGTTACTACACGCCACAGTAAGACAATAAGATGTTTACCTCTCATGTTGAATACAACTTTGTTTACAAAAGCATTTCTTCTTTGAATTAGCGCTGTTTTTTAACTAAAGCCGTCTGACATACTTAGTTTGTGTTTATATCATGGATTTAAGACGTTACTGTTTGCCTAAAGTATTAGGCTCATGACAAGAAATAGAATTGAGAGGAAAAATGAAACCAGTCTGAAAAGTCAGTCATTATGCCAGGGTTTTTTCATTGATTTTTTTTTTTCAAAATACTGATCAAATTCTGATTTAAACTGAGGAGGACTATTTTTATGGCTATCCATTTTGCTAAAGGTCTTCCAACTAATCTGTTGTTTCCTGCAAACTTAATTTTTGCTTCTTATCCTGCACAACTGTGCAATTCTTCAGAATAAAAATGTAATTTCCATCTGCATATATATTTAATAAAGGTGATCTTTTACATGAAGTGAAAAAAATGAGTGTAATTACATGAAAATGTTGGAAAGTCTGTTGTCATTCATTATGGATTGCTTTGAGCATAGGGTGGAGGACAGTAATTTAATAAGATAAAGTGGAAAATTCCTAGGATATACATTGGGGTTCAAGAAAAAATAATTACAAAGATTCAAGATTAAAATTTTAAATGCTTCCAATATGCGTGTAGACCTTTATTTTAATCACATACTGACAGTCACTTTTTATAAAGACATGGTTTCTTCTTCATGGGTTTTAGGTGACTTCCAGCCGCTCCCTGATAATTGTTACTTCATTTGTGAAACCATAGTAGTAAGTCAGAGTTTACAGGTTTGATTTAGGTGACCTTTTTCACTCAGCCTTGTTCATGCTTGGCCTTTCTTCAGCACTTACAACTGCTTTTAAAATCACAGGATATATTGTTTCAGAATACTTAAAGTATGCAGAATTTGAACCCCAGGCTTGTAGCTCCCAGCAAGGGTGTTCTAAGCAACAGCCTGATACATATAGCATGCAGCAGACACTGATTGCATCTTCCATTCATACTTTGGGGGTGAAAATCAAGCCCACAGTGTGTATTGCACTTTGGGTACTGAATAAGCTGATGTGACAGCCACTGGTGCAGGCCTGATCCAGTTGTTTCATTATGGGGGTTTTTACCTCCCCAGCTGACTAATGCTGGGTTCCATCTTGGTTACTTTAGGGATGTTTCTCCTGAGGCCCTCATGCAGTCTTCTCATACACTATTGCAGAGTTTGCTGCCTCATGCTTTTAGCTTTCCTTTCTACTTTTGGGATTTGGTACCTAAAATAAAACCTATAGTTGCTTTTTAAGTGCATAAGGCATCTCTTGGCTCCATGTGATGTTAGATTGGAGTTCAGATTATTGCCTTCATTCATGTTCTACAAATAATTACACTTGCAGGCTTCCCTCTGCTTGTATCTGTGAGGACCGTACAAAAAGAATAGTCACAAATTAATCAGCGTTCACGAGTCTCAAGAATCTGAGCTCTATTTATGTATTTTTAAAAAACTTTCAACTAATCCATCAGAATTAAATGCAATTAATGCCTGTTCTCTTTATATTGCAAGTGAGATAGGATGCTTTATAGTGATACTTAGTACTTCACTAGTCAAAATCATTATCTTTTTGTCTGAGGCAGTAAAAATGTGCTGGAATCTTCACAGTCTGTAGACTGTTGAACAATTGAACAATTAATGTGTCACGGAGTTTCTTGTAAAGGGGTCATCCTGCACAATGGCCAGCTAAAGAGGCCAGTGGCCTTGCTCTTAATAGTAATGTAAGCTGCCTTAAAAAAACCCAACCAAGCTATACATAAGTATTACAACACATGCCTAAACAGCAGATTTCAGCCTCATGCCACCCAATTATTCATTTGAAATGCCCTTCAACTATTTTTTTTTTGTTTGTTTTTCAGTAGGTATTTGTCCTCTTACTGCCTCTCAAAATAGGCCAACAAGGAATCTGTCTAGTGCAGTAGTTAAGAGCTTTTTAATAAGGCTGATTATTAACTGTGTGTATCAGTATTCTGTATGTTACTCTGTAGTAAGTAAAGCTCTTGGATAAAGCAATTTGGGTATTTTGGTATCAGCTTGGTATTGTTCTTTTGTAACACTATAGTAAACTCAGTTCAAAACTGTGTCATGAAGCCTTTAGTGTAGTTTCTGATGTATTTCTAACCCATTATATTGTCAGATATTTTACAGAGCTTTTTATGTTGTACTTGTCTCCATAATGGTTATCAAAAAAATGTTGTTTCTAAAGTAAATAAATTTAACATTAAGAATAAGCTAATAGTGTTGTACCATAGTGCTCAAGAGGAGAAAAAGTGCATAGTAGTTTTAGTTGGTACTAATGAGGACTGGATAGCCATTTCTCCCTGGAGAGTCATTTTCATCTTAGCAGCAGTATATATTTCTGCAGATGAAGGAAACAATCTTCAGTTGAAGTGACTAATTTCACATTTTATTTTACTTGTGAAGTTAGAAGTCAACTCAGTTGCATTCAAGGCTCATGTTAAGCAGTGTTTAAAAAAGGAAAAGACTGGGGGATAAGGGGTGTGCTCCTGTAAAATGTAGCTGTGCAGTCTGGGCTTGTGCTAATGCTTGGCTGCTCTCTGTTTAGGAGCAAACTCAATTTAAGTTGTAAATGTTCCATGGTTTTATAATATCTCTAAGCTGTGGGCCCAGTGCTGCTACATCCCAGAATGCAGCTGTGGTTCACTTCCCTCAGGACCAGGGTTTCTGTTTCCCCCTAATGGATGCCAAAATAAAAATGGGAACATCTACCAGCAGGATTGTGTAGATTGGATGAAAACATTTGTCAAGGGGCAGATAGAGCTGGTTCCCATGCTATTTATTCACCTAAAGGGTTGTGAAAATTGCCTGCCTTTAGGTGTTTCTCCATGTTTTTAAACATGTTCAATTTACGTGTAACTTAAGAGTACACCACTTTGAGAGCAAACCAAATTAAATAAATGCTTTGCTGTGTGTTTTTTGTTTTCTTTTAGTATTGGAGAAAATAAGCCTTTTGCCTACCTGTGGTGGAAAAAAAATGCTCAAGAAAGACTTTCTCAAGCCCTTGTGGACTTCACCAGTTTTGGAAGGCAAAAGCTGCAGGTTTGGTGGCATGAGAATAGAGAGTTCAGGAGGTAGAGAAGCTTTCTGAGTCTCTGTTCATTGAAGGTTTAAAACCAGCCATTATTAAAAGGAAAATGGTTGTTTATACCGTTCTTGGGGCTCAGATGCTGTGGCATTTTTTTCCACTGAAAACATTTGAGCCTCAAAGGCTCAAGCCAGAGGTAACTGGAATAGGCTGGGGTAAATTGTTGCACCTGCTAATATACTTTCTTATTTAAGAATAAAATCTCTGCCGTACAGACATAAGTATGTACAAAGTTACAACAGTGATGCTACAGTTCTTCCATGCAGACAACCCGCAAAGCTAGGCAATCTTCTTTCTTCCCTTCCCACCAACTTTGTTCCTTGTGTAAGTTCTAAATGTAATTCATATGCTCCTTTATTTCCCACCTTGGGCAATGTTACCATTTAGAAAGGACAAGCATTTCTTCTCTGCTTACAAGTATGTTTTTAAGTGCTGATAAGTTAGCCAGCTGTAAGCAGCCAATTAAATCATCACTAACAGACTCAAAAACCAGAATGCACAGTGAATGGTTCATTATTTCACACTTTAACTCTGAATGTTTTCTGTACAGTGATTATATATTCTTGACTCTAATAAACTCTTTGTTGCAGTCTTGATGTGTTCTGGTTTGTCTTTTTAATCTTATGTGCTGAGACACGGTGTACTAAAGGATTATGTTTATGACTTGGCTTTTTGCAGGGATTTTCACTTCTCAGTTTGCTTGATGCAGGAATAAGGCCACTGATAAAATGACTTTTATGCCACATGTTGAGTTCATAATGAATCTGGTTTGAATGCTCGGCAATATAATTAGCTCTTTATGAATGTGTGGATGTCTTCAAAGGGTGCTATTATACTCCTGTATTTTTTTGTAATAATGACTTAAGTCAGGAAAAAATTCCCCCCAATTAAAAAGATAAGGAGGACAGACTTGAATCTGAATCTGACTAGTATTATTGAGTCAGTCTTGCTTTCTGCTTTTCTTCATTAGCAAACACCAGGAGAGCTTTGATGGAGAAAACCCCACCAGGGCTGTGACAGGCCCCTAGTTATTTATTACCCAAATTTGCTAGTTAAGAACAACATTGGTTCAGCCCCTCTTTTCTCTTCTCTGTGCAACTTAGAGGAGCTGTTATTACCCCAGTTACTTAGTGCTTGTGTTAGCTGGCAAAACACAATGCCACAGTGGAGCCACAGTAGAACCTCTTATCTTTAGCTGACTCTTCTTTGGGAAGTGGTAGTTACCATTTTCTTGTAGTGTTTTTTGGTCTTATTTCATCTGGCAGAAATACATATTTCTCTATTGCTTCCATTTCCCAAGAACTCATTCTGCATGCTGTATTTTGTGGTATCTTCCAAATGTATTTCTGAGAGTGTGGACTTTTCAGACATTAAGAGAAAGCTATGCATAGAAATAATGTGGTTTTGTTTTTAAGGGGAATCCTACATGCTCGCACAACTTTGATTTGTATGATGTGGCTACACTTTTATCTGAGTTCTTGACTCCTGACCTTTCAATTATATTGTAGGATTTTTCTTCTGTTTCTTTTGAAGAAAACTTCCTCTTCCCCTAATTAGCCCAGCACTAATTATGAAGGATACAGGCATGAGCTACTCTGTACCAGTTGACCAGACAGGCAAAGGATGACTTCTCCTTAAAACCCAAGAGACATCATCAGCTTCATCCTACAGCACATTCCACTTTGCAGAAAGGTTTATAAAGTGTTCAGTAACTGTGATAAACACATGAGAAATTAATACATGGTTGTTCACTATGTCTTGTGGTTTAAAATTAATAACCTGGACTATGCAACAGCCTGTTGAAACTATACACTAAGTCAATTACAAATGTTAGCATGTGAACCCAGGTGGTATCTGTATATGATAGGTAAGGCTTAGGAAGACCCTGACTTCACTGTAAATCACTGACTACTTTATAAATGGGAAACATGAGGCACAGTGATGGAAAAGCTTGCTTGGATCTTAAGTGGAACTTAATCCAACAGTGCGCTCATGTGTGTTTCTGTTTATTGAGTGTATCCTGTGTCTATTTTCAGTGTATTTCCCGAAGTATTTTGTAGAACATGTACCAGGTGAGCACTGACTAAGTGGGTATGTCCCTGATCCAGCCAGTGATGTTTCTGGCGCTGCTCTGCATATTCTGTTCCCAGCTTTTATGAACCCTTACAGCTGAAGAACAGGACAGCGCTGGGACTGCTACAACATACTAGATGTAAGTAAATGTGTTTGTTTAAGTCTTGTCATCTAAATACCAAATGTTGAAAATTGTTACTAAACATCCACACTTCAATAGATGTTTTTGATCCTTACTTTACACAAAGTAAGTTCCACCTTTGTTTTGTAAAATATGATGGCTCTTACAACTTCTTGCAGCATCATGTATTCAAAGCAAAACAAATAAAACAACTGGGGGGGAATAAGCCATTTTGTTGTAACTTAAGGGGTTATTTTTTTGATATGTTAGTCTAAAGCTATGACCTACTGCAGTAAGACTGTTTATAGATTATCTATTGTGGCTCGATACCTCTTTGTAATCCAGTACTGTGAGTATATTATGTGTTGGTCTCTGATCTGAATCCCGTGAATAACTACTACTACTAGTTTTATCTTAAGGAGTACAAACCTTAAAGGTGACATCCTTTTATATTTTACAAAGGTAGGTCCCTAGTCAGACCAGGGAAGTGAAAGGCATGTAAACACACACAGATCTACATGAGTGAAGCTTTGAGTTCCATCATGCGTATCATCAGAGCATGATGCAGTTGTTGGTGGGAAAGGAGACTGTACCTGTTGTGTC
The DNA here is from genome assembly GCA_009867235.2 of Psittacus erithacus. Lineage (NCBI taxonomy): Eukaryota > Metazoa > Chordata > Aves > Psittaciformes > Psittacidae > Psittacus > Psittacus erithacus. Next base: position 66,520 of record WYDI02013630.1, read on the forward strand.
ACAGAGTAATTTGTCAGAGGCCATCCTGTTAAGTCCCTCCAGGAAACATTATAGAAAAAAAAAAAAGAATAGTCAAAAAATAATTTTGCCATGGGATTATTTTACTCAGCAGTTGTATTTTATGTAACTGCAGTTGAAAAGTGCTGTGAAGCAGTTTGTGGGTGTTTTATTTACTTTTCAACAGCCATCTTGTTTTCATGCTGATTTTATTGTCTCCTGAAATCTCTGGTGGTCTTTCTGTTAGGATTGAGGGTAAGGGAAGCAGAAGAAATTGTTGCATCTTCCTATTTTTAACTCTCCTACCTACACAGTGTCATTGGTTGTTTTCAACTGACAGTGCATCAGGAGCGGAAAGTGGTACAGACTTTCTTTTTTGGGGATGGTTCAGTAGCTGCCAAAGTAGGATTTGGGGGGGCGGGGGAAGGTGAGGGAACTATGTTTAGGGCATGAGAAAGAGAGGGATGGCCTCTTTGCTTTAATATAAAAGGCATATATCCTCTTAACAAGAAATGTCCTGTTCTTACAGACAGTTTTGTTCTTGTGTGCAATCTAAAGTAAAAAGCACTGCTGCCGTTTTTAATGGCTTTGGAAAAGGGAAGGAGGAACAGAGAATGGGAATTTTAACACCTCTTGGCAGAGGAGGTAGCAGCAAAGAGAGGCAGTATCTCTAAGTGGCCTTTTGTAGTCGGCAGAGGTGTTAGTCACAAGACCCGATACCATCACTGGATGGTAAAATACAGTGGTTATTACGAGGTATCTGAAGTGTGTACATTTTAGAAGTCTTAAGGGAGTCATTGAAAACAGATTGCAGGTGGTTAAAATAGGTTTTTGTAACCTTTTCCGCTGATGGGATGATTCCTTGTCATAGTGAAGCTACTTTAAGTATGATATTGGTGTCATCCTGTCCTTCCAAGCATCTGTGATTTAGATCAGACTCTGCCGGTGGAAAGAAGTTTCACTTTGGAGTGTAAAATACCAAACTGTGGTTCCTTCTGGAGTACTGAGCAGTAAAGCGGTTCATCTGCATGGATTCAAACATGAAACAGCAAGAACACTGCTTGGAGAGGTGTTCATAGCTCATCTACACACAGGCATTAATCAGGATGGTCCTTTCCAAAGTGGGTTAAGCTATACCACTGGGGGATACTTAACATTCAAAATAAAGCCTTTGTATAATTTAACAGAGCTGCTTTTATTTCCTTCCCCTGACGAAAATGTGTTTATCCCAAATTTTTCCCTAACCTCTTCATCAGTGGTGAGGGGTCAGAAGGTGGCAAATTTACAGAAGGGAAGATGTTCAATTCATAAACTACAGTATACAGAAAGTGATGTGAGGAGAGGACTGAGCCTCTGTGGGGGATCTTGGGAGCTCTGGGATCAGTTCTTCCATGGTAGAGCCATTCAGTTTGCTCCAGCCTGTAATGCTCACAGTGACAGTAAGATAATGGCTCTTCCTCATCTCGCTGGTTGCTAAGGCATTAATTGGAACATGCAATGGGTACATTGTACAGATACACATTCCACAGTGTCACACTGCTTTGTCTGTCCTTGATCTATAAAATAAGAAGATGTTTTGCGCAATTCTTTTTTCAGTCTTCTTTCACTGGGAGTCATATTGTGAAGTTAATCGTAATAAAAGGCTTTTCTCTCCCATGTCTGTTTAATATGACATCTGTCACTGATTAGAGACTGAAGAACCCATATTGTGAAAGAATAATTGATTTATGATTTTTTTAAATATATTTTTTTCCTAGCACAGTCATATATAAAGAGTTTTCTAGCTAAGAAGATGGGAAGTAATCAGGCAAAAATCTCTGCTTTTAACAAACCATTCACAAACTACTTCTCTTTGAACTTTAGATAGAATAACAAGCTCTGTGCCTGCACGCAAGTACGGAGTGGTGCCTATTCATCTTGCCTATCTGCCGTTGTGGTGCCCTCTGACAGGGGACTGTGTTCCCAGGACAGGAACAGAGCTTTTTTAGTCTTGTGGTAAATACTAGATGTTTTCGTCCCCCCATATCTGTGATGTCACCCATACTCAGGCTGTCTGTCACCTTTCTAATGCTGTATCATCATCAACTGACGTACAAGGGAGAGATTTCTGATGAAAGGACATCTGGTCTGCGTAGCTGTGTCTGTTCCCATAATCCTTCTATTTCATCTTAATCTTGGGGTTTTGTTCCCTGTTGCTGCCCCTGCTTGGAGCTGTTCTTGTGTAGGTAACTGTTTCAGTCCTGATGCTGAGGTCTGATCATGCAGTGACTGATCTGGCTGATAAGTTTTGTGACCCAGCAGAGGTGAAGGTGACATGGCTGATGCTGTAATGATTGTCTGATTCATTCACCAACCTCAGGGGTGAGGACAGGAGCATGCATGGCCAGGAAGCTCGCTCTTTAAGGGAATGATTCAGCTGAGGTCTCTGACCACCATCTGCCAAGGCAGCACTACACTGGAAGCTATTTCTTTTCCAAGGGAAAGCACAGCAACAGACCTTGTGATAATGGATGAAGTCTTCTTAAAAGTGGAGTGCATGGCAGAGAGCTGGCTACCATAATAGCTGTATTTGGTGACATCCTGAATGGGATTAAAAATAAGTGTTGTACAGTTCAGAGGTGGTTTATGTGTTTAGTCCCCACAATGTACTAAAGCCTCTAGGTGGTATCTTCTCCGTACTGGCCCATATTGCGTTTATCTTTTCCACATTGCAAACCACATGCCAGTAACAAGGTAGTGCATAGCATCTACTCTGCAAATGAGATGACAGGTCTTAGCTCCCATGCTGATGGACTCTGTATTTGAAATGGGAGCTGAGAGACTCTGTGTTACACTTCTGGCTGTGGTTTTCATTGTCCATTGGCCTGGAAGATCTTTCACTCTTCGAACTTCCTTTTCCCTCCCAACTCTGTAAGCTCAGTGGTTCAGGACTCATTTTTAACTTGTCTCACACAATTTGTACCATCGCTTGGGGCTTTAATTTCAGATGAATCTCAGAAATGCCATTATAATCTGCCAAATGGCAATGCGTTTTGATTGCTTTTTGCATTCAGCCTTGGTTTGTTGGCTTGTATTTGTTCCGTACCTTAGAGTTGAAAGCTGCCTGAAGAAATGTAGTTGCTGGAGCTCCTGTTCCTGTCAAATGCAGTTCTGGCAGTTCTCTCCTGCTGTCTTAGAAAACTGTAGGAAAAACAGCAGGAATGAAAATGTTTCTTTGCTCTCATTAACTGATGCTAAGGTTTGGTACATACAAAAATAAAGTTTAACTGACATACAGCAAAATAAGATTATCAGTTTTCCATCTTAAGCAAGAAATAGCCACAAGATGCATTCTCAGGCCTTTTTAACAGGGTCCATGTTTTCTGCATTTGCGTCATCCCGTTTAATGGATACCTGATCCTGATTTAATGTGCTGCAACAGACAAATTTGTTTTATTCAATGAAGACAGAGAGCCAGAGGATCTCTAAAAGCTGTTTTTTCTGCTTTAACACTACATGGATTGTAAATGGGTGTGTTCAAGAAAACTGAGAATTATGAGTCCCAAGGATTATGTTCTCATTTACAGTTTGAGCTATGTAATAAGCAAGAAGACCAGCTCATTTAAATCAGAGTAAGTCAGGACACCCACAGTTCAGTCTTACATCTCCATTATGTATGTATACAAAAGGCTCACTTAGTGTATGTTTTTCCACTATTTCATTATTCTGCTGCCCATGTTAATATCCCTGGTCATGTACCTACTAATGGTCCTCAATAGCAGCTTTAGTGTTGAGCCTTTTGTTCAGTCATAAAGATTGTTCTTCTCATTACTCAAATTGTTTGCATTTTGATTTCTACCACATTATCACTGCGGTTTGCCATTTTCCAGCTATGGTGTTGTGCAAAGACAAGCACAGGTCTGATAGCAGGGTTATCCTCTGTCCTAACTTTTGTGACTGCAGAGTGTTGACATTGGACTAAAATATCACTGACGATGTGCTCACTGCTCAAAAACTTGACTACAGTTTACACAATGGACTGTACTGTAATACATAAACATGAAAAAGGAATGTGGGACCATTGTAGTTCAGGCCATACAGACACAGATTGGTGCAATTAATCCTACTAGATTTAAGCTGCCAAATGTACACATGTTTAAATCCTATAGGTTAAAAATCTACACGATCCTGGTCAATTGCTACCCTTGGATACCTGTTGAATAATCTCTTCCTTCCCGTTTGCTAGGCAAGCAGGTAAGGATCATCAACCTTAGCTTTATACTATAACATTTGGATCACAAATTAGGGTTTCAAAAGGAAGTTTGTATAAGGTGGTTCCCAGATCCAGCCAGCATCCTCCCTGGACTCTTAACTGTTGCTCTAGAAAAGCCTGGGTTACCCATATCTCCATGGTGTATTTGCCAGCCTGCCATGGACATTGGCTATCCTAGGCCATTTCAAACAGCATATGTGCTTAGTTGTAGCCAAATTGAGCAACCTGGTGTAGTGGAAGGTGTCCCTGCCCGTGGCAGGGTGTTGGAACTCCATGATTTTTAAGGTTCCTTCCCACCCAAAGCGTTCTGTGATTCTATGACGTTGAAGCAAGGCTTATGTCCCTACTTTAGGATGGTCTCACTCTGAAATTAGTAGAATTCACTGGCTGTACTGAGTAGGTTTTCATGGACCATGCTGGGAACTTGAATACAGGCTGAAATGCACACATGGCTGTTCTCTTTTCCAGTACAGGCAGTTCCTTTCAAGGACCAAGCAGAGGGCATTCCTAACTGAATCTCCCAGTTCAGATCATATTAAAGGAGTCTGAAGTCCTAGTTGTCAGAGGGGAGGTTCAAGGTACTGGGTCACCTCCTTAAGAGGAGGTCAGAGTCATTGGCATGCTGACATTGCTACTCTCAGAGCAGTGGAATTCACTGTGAGATGTGGTTAAATGTGCATCCAAATGACATTTAGGCTTTAATTTGTAGGACTGTGTGGTCACACACTTGTTTTCTGAGGTGAGTCATAGGTACAAGAGTGCTCACAGAGTGGGTTAATCCCATCACATTTTCACCCAGTTGGTTACCTTGAAAATATCATTGTTTCCATTAAGCCCACTTCTGCAGGAGTTCAGAGCTTCACATACAATAAAGTATTGGGAGTACAGCCCTGTCACTGAACACTGAGGTACCTCTCCCACATTCAAATGCCAATAAACTAGAATGAGTGGTCTCCTCCCAGAACCATAAGGGGTGGTGGTGTCCCAAGGAGATGGACTGCTTTTACCTAGATTTATTAGTGGATGATGTTGCAGCAGGCAGTACCACCTTTCAGAAATACCATCTTCTCAGAAGCTGGAGCAGAGTCAAATGTATTTCACATCAACCAAGCTTAAATCATGGAGCAGATAATTACATTGCCCTAGGAAATCAACTGGCTGTTCTGTTATGCCCAGCTTTGGGCTGTAAATCTTCATGTAGCATCCAATTGCCATGGTAGCTAGGCTTCAGATGTGCTTGATCTGATCTCTTTTCTTTACCTGATTTCAGGTACTTCGTGAAGCTTGAAATAGCAAACATTTTCTGGTCCAGGTGAAGCATGAATTATTAACTTTTGTAAGGTAGAGATTTGCATGAATTACCTGAAGTTAAACATGTATTTGTACTGATACTGCAGTTTTCAAATGCCTGGTGAGGATTTTATTGCCCTCCTATTTTGTGCAATTCCATAAAATTCAGCATGCTTGTCTTTAATCTGAATGGGAAGGAAGCTACTTTTATTTTCTTTTACTTGATTTTTATATCATTACAGTGAATTTCTGCTAGCACAATAAAAGACAGACTTCATCCCAGTGCGCCATTGATACCATGCCAGCTCTTTGCCGTTTCATATCTATGAGCAGTTTATCCAGTCTCTTATAAATCCTGTCTGTCTGGCAGCAGGGATCCAAGTGGTTCTTATTTCATCTGTTGCATCCATCTGTGTTGTTTTCTTTTGACCTTTTACAATTATAAGCTCTTTTGAGCAAGGACCATGTCATTATGTTTACATAGTGATTCTCACCATAGGTCTAGATTCTCTGAGCATTTCTATAATACTAATAATTATGGAAGAAACCAGCAGCCCAAGCTCAAAGGAAATGCCACATAGAATCACAGAATGGTTGGGGTTGAAGGGACCTTAAAGCTCATACAGTTCCAACCCTCTGCCATGGGCAGCGACACCTCCCACTGCAGCAGCTTGCTCCAAGCTCCATCCAGCCGGGCCTTGAACACTGCCAGGGATGGGGCATTTGTGACTTCTCTGGGCACCTTCTGCCAGCACCTCAGCACTCTCGCAGTAAAGAACTTCCTTACATCTAACCTGAAGTTCCCCCGTAAATAGCATAGCTGGGTCTTGATAGTTAATGGTAAAATGAGAATGGGCACTACATAGCTTCATAGAAGACAGAAGTATGCTGAAGAAAATGTGTACCTTCTGCTAGAAATAATTCAACTTACACACTTCCACTTTGATCAACCTGAAAAGATCAGAAAAAGATGAGGGGTTTGTTTTCTAAATCAAAGCGAAAAGAACTGTTTAAACAAACTGTATAAATACCCAAGGACATCTTCAACTAGATCACGTTGCTCAAAGTCCTGCCCACCCTGACCTTGAATGTCGCCAGGGATAGGGGATCTACCACCTCCCTGGGCAACCTGTGTCAGTGTTTCACCTTCCCCATCATAAAGAATCCTTATATCCAGCCTGAATCTACCCTCTTTCAGCTTAGAACTATAGCCTCTTGCGCTATCACAACAGGTCCTGTTAAAAAGTTTGTTGGCATCTTTTTCATAAGCTCTGTTCATGTACCGAAAGATCACAGTAAGGTCTCCCCAGAGCCTTCTTTCCTCAAGGCTGAACAACCCCAACTCGTTTAACCTTAAGTTGTGCCTTTGGTCCCCAGTGTATTTTGAGTGCTTCTCATCCTTTTAAAATGAAGGCTTCATGTTCTATTTCATTCATAGCATGCACACCTCTTCTGCCTTTCAACAGCCGCTTATTTCTGATCACATCCCGTGGGGTTTCATATCCATTAATCTGTATCAGAAGTTAGACAAGACAGTCTTGGAAATGCGAAAAGAAAGAAAAGTGCAAAGATTTACAACGAAGCAGTCCTCCTCTCCAAAAATCTGGTCATAGGAGCTAATCTGGCCTTGAAAAACAAGTTACATAGCAGTAGGTAGAGTAGGCAGCAAAGACATGGCTGTTCTGCTTTCACAAGCCAGAAATCTTCAGCCCTTGAGCTGCTTACTTTATATATGTCTGAAATAGTGCCCACGGTCTGGATAGAGGAGTCTGAATGCTTTTGTCAGTGCATAGACTTACCATGTGAGTGTAAAAGACTTTCCCGTATGCTATGCTGTGACCACCTCAGAAAGAAAATCACTTGTAGGATCAGTACATTGCTTCAATATTCCATCTTTAGCCATATATTTGTACCATTTTTATCCTTCTTTTCCTCTCCTCTTCTTTCACTTTTTCTGTTTTGCCACAGGAAAATAATTGAAATGAGCAAAAATGCTAATCCAAAATAAATTCCTTTTTCAGTTTTTGTTTAAGAAAGCAAGGCAAAAACTGAAGGAAGAATAGGGAGAAGCATTTGAAAGTGATTCTAATAATAATAATAATAATAATACCATAAGGAGAAACTGGCATTATACAACCCCATCTGTTAAAAGGCTTATTCAGGGAAGAGATGTCAGATTTCTAATAAATCATTTTAGGAAAACATCTTTTCGTGCTCAGTAGCAGTCAAAGAGCAACTGAACATTAGGATTTGTTAGAAAAGGAATAGAGAATGTGCAGAAAACATCCTCATGCCACTGCGTGTGTGCATGCACATCTATACTCTGAATGCAAGCAAAGCTACGGTTGTCCCATCCCTAAATAGATAAGCTGGATCTAGAGTATAGGAAGACGAGTGAAAAGGTAAGCAAGGGAAGGAAATTACGTGCAGCACACTTTCAAGAGCTGGACATGGAAGCTTCAGTTTAGAAAAGAGATGGCTGAAGAAGCAAGTCCAGCAGAGGACCAAGACGATGACAGGTCTGGTCCATCTTTCCTATAAGGAGAGGCTAGTAGAGCTAGGACTGTTCAGCCTGGAGAAGAGAAGGCTCCAGGGGATCCTATCAATGCGTATAAATACATGGGAATGAAGAGCGTGGTGTCAGACTCTTCTGAGTAGTGTCCAGTGAGAGAACAAGAGGCAATGAGCACAAATTACAGCATAGGGAATTCAATCTGATAACAAGAAAGCTTTATTTTTACTGTGAGGTTAGTCAGATTTGGGGACAGGTTGGTCAGAGAAGCTGTGACATCTCCATCAGTGGGGTCGCACAAAACCCAAAAGCTTCAGGTGACCCTGCTTGAGCAGGGCTAGGTGGTCTTAAGAGGCCCCTTCTATCCTAAGCCATTCCGTGAAAATTCAGAGTAAAATGGAAAAAAGTGAACAAGAAATGGTTGGGTTTTTTCTCTTTCTTAATGAGCAGATGGTATCAAAAGAAAGCAAGAGAAAGGCTGGAAACAAACAAAAGGAAATGTTTTTTACACAATGCATAATTGAACTATGAAGCTCCTTATCATAGTGTTTTGTGGATGCTAAATAGCAATTATATAAATGGATGGAAGAAACATTCATCAAGGTCACTTATACACGGTATTACCCTCAGTTCTTGAATTTCCTTAACCTATGAGTCGCTGGAACTGAGAGAATACAACAGAGAATTATGAATATATTCCTATCCTTCTCACCACTCTTCTTTGGACTTTTGTAACTGGTCACAGTTGAAGACATGGCACAATACACCTGACCTTGCATATGGTCATATGTTTAGAAGTATAAAGCATGTTCACTTTGTGACCCGTTTTCATTGCAAACAGTCTGTAGAAAGCGTAAGAGAGAAATGTGTCTGTCTCAGAAGAAGAAAACATGCCTTGAACAGAGAAAGAAATTATATACATAAACAGCAGATTTGTTGAGCAAGAAAGTTCCATTCTCATGTCTGCTGCTGATGAATGCTCTACCTTAAGGCTTCCTTTAAAAAAATGTTATTTAAAATATAATACAAGAAATAGCATATTGAAAACTATTCAAGCACAAATGAAAATTTCATATGCTTTTCAGTGGCTTGGTGTTTTCTGAAGTATATAAGTATAAATACAATTACTGTAACGACTTAAGAGTCAAATGGGAGTTAGGAAATCATTTCCTATTGCATGATTCTATGAAAGCACAAGAGTATAGCTGTGTAGTAGGAGACTGAAAAGTTTCCTTATTTAAAAGCAAATCGATCAGTTTCAGGGAAACATGGAACATGTGCTGAAAGAATATTTCATCTTAATTCTTGGGCAAAATAGAGAAGAACTGTATTTGCACAAGCCAGAAAACTGACAATCTCTGTAATGGATTAAAATTGAGGAGCCTGAGCCCTGGGGGTGTTGATTTTTGGTTTTATTATGACAAAGAAAGCGAATCAGAAAGCAGCTACAGTCTTGTCTTGCAGTGCAGGGAAGAAGTGTGGATAAGGGAGTTTTATTATTTCCATTTTGGCTAAAGACCTGTATCTTCAAACTGAGAAGAAAAGACAAGTGGAAGTGACAGGATTTTGTGCAAAGAATCTGTACAAGGTTGAAAATGTTGAGCAATTAGGCAGCATGATTAATTGAAGTCTGGGCAAGAAAGTTCTCTCTTGAAGATGAGGGCAGCTGAAGCTGCCATTGAAATGATGTCACTGAGAAACTGTGATTAAATACATTCTGTTTTTAAAGTGCTGCTATACCCTGTGGGACGGTGATTAGGAGCCCAGATCAATTATATGTTGATATTGTTTAAACTGATGTTTTCCTGCTATTACCTGTCCTGCAAGCCTTTGGAATGAGATGGTGAAAAGGAGGAACTCCAGGTTGCTAACCCGGAAAGGCTGTTTCATTTGGGTAGGAAAAGCCCCATGGAATATCACATCTGTTTCTTCATCTAAGCTCATTTAGGATAGCCCAACACTTATTTTTTTAGCTATTTTAATTCCCCCCCCCCCCCATATTTGCCTTGCGCCCTTGGGTGAATAGTGACCACACTAAGCCTAATGTATGCTGTGCCTTCAAGATGTCCTGAGCTTCATATGGAGAGCTAAACACAGCTGTAGATGTTCTGAGACCCTTTGTCTAGTTTGATTGCTTTCACAATATTCTCCTGTTATGTGTGATGGCAATTAAAGAGCATTTAAAGCATCAGACAGAAGGGAAACATGACGCAGTGCTGGAAGCAGGATAAAAATTGGGTTTATTTAAATATTGAGATCTCAGGGAGAGAAAGAGTAGGAACCTGAGTGCTTAAAATGGATCCTAAGAAGAATTTGAGTGTCTGTGGTGCTGAAACCACCCTCTGAGTCAGGCAGGACTTTGACAAATATCTTGGTTGCTGTCTTTGTCCTTAAAGTCTGTGCTTCAGGATGAATACAATATTATGCCTGGTTTAAACAACACCGAAACGTAAGTCAGGTGTCAGAGCAGGCAGCCTGCTCAGTTTACAAGAGGCTCAATCTGATGGGTTTGTTCCAAGGAAGTACGAAGAAGGTCCTTTCAGGAAGCTCGGATATCACAGAGTCACAGCTGCCACATCACACCCATTGTCTGCTACTGATGGGACTTTTCCAGAAGAGGGGCCAAATCCTGTGCCCTTTCTGGGCTCCAGGCTGCAAACCAGAGGTTGATGTCCTTTTCCTTGTGCCCGTAGGCTGTTCTGTGGTTTCCCTCAGAGAACTCTGTATGGCATGACTAAGTGAAAGCCCACCTTTGCTCCATGGATGAGAGCAAGGAGATGGCCAGAGCCCCTCTGTGTGGTGTGATCGACCAAGCTGCTGGACTCCTCCATAATTAGAGCTCACAAAATCAGCTAGTACTGATGACCGATTGATATTAATTGCCTTTAGGATATAATCCGTTCTGTCTTGGACTAGTCGAATACTCTCCTGAAAAGTCTAATGACAGAAAGATGAAAAATCCCCTTTTGGAAAGTGCTTCCATATCCATTATTCTTAGCCCATTGGCTGCTAATTATTCACTGTGTGAGCTCACATTATCTTATGTTGCAGAAAAGACACTGTGAGAGATGTTATAGATAGCATTTATGAAGACAAAGAGCTTCAAAATAGCACTTTTAGTCCATAGCAGTCAAGTCAAGCCTACACTCCAGTGAGTCAGTCACCTCTCATTCAGTTAGGACAAACTTTTCTAAACCTCAGCATGTAGTGATTTTGTTCTCTTTAATCATTCTTTCATGGAAAGTTTTGCTATGAATGTAAACCCTGGCCATGCTGACAAATGGAACTGAGAGTGTTGGGGTTTTCTCCTTTTCCAAAAAGAAGCCAAAACTATAGATGTATTTGTACATATATGCCTAATTCAGGTTTATTTTCAAAGCAACGTTTTCAACTGGTGGAGCTCTTCTGTTCAGCAGATTAACTACAATATATGTAAGTAATATTTGCTACAGGAAACAAATCCAGAGTGATGCAGTGGTACATGGGTAGGCTACTCTTAGAAGAGGAATTTTTCCCTGAAGGCAGTAGAGCTCATTGTGGAATTCTACCATAACCATGTGGGGTGGTTTCAGCATGTAAAAGAGAGCCCCTATCGAAAGGAAATTGCTGTCTGCTGATGACACAGACATAAAAAAATGATGCACCACTTCCAGGGGAAATGATTTACTGTCTCAGCCAAGGAGCCAAAGAAAAAGGGCTTATTTAATAGTGTTTCTTACTACAGGATGAGGAGATGACATCTGTGCTGTGGTTCAAAATACCAATCTCAGATCCTACTCATACTGACCTTTCATGTGAGATGTTCTGCAGCAGCAAAACCGGTTTGGAATAACCTTTTCTTTCCATTGACCTGCGGCTCATTCTTGCCTCTTTGTAATACTGTAATGAGTTTTTTGTATATGAATTTGAGGCAATAAACCAGTCACAATAGAAGAAAATGGCAACAAAAAGAACTAATCAACAGCAGTTAACCTGAAGTCTTATTTTAGCATCATAGTCATCATCATCTTTTTCTCTAAAGAGAAAATATGCATAGGACGCATCACATGACCAGGTTTGGCTACAGCTAAAAGGAGTCACTGTTTGGAAATGAGGTTACCATCTGCATAATGATGGTTCTTAGTGCATCATCATATATCTTGGTCCTGAGATATATAATTCATGGTAATTTCTATGATGTCTTATCATAGACTGGGTAGATGAATAGATGGGGACGAACATGTTAAGGCAACACAGTGCTCACCCATCACTCCTTTGATTCCTTAAAGTGTTACATTTGCTTTCTTCTAAAGTGCAAATCCAAAGGGGGTATCTGTTGGACATCCCAAATAATGCACTGGAACAGTTTGCTCTTTGACCAGTGGAAGTACTGAAGAACTGACTGGTCTGTTACGGAAGAGTTGCTCGGCTGAATTTTCTTGGGCTCGCTAAAGTGACAGTATTTGTTGGTTTGGGTTTCTTGCTTTTTCTAAAGCTTGACAGTACATAAACATTTCTAGTTCAGCTTCTCTGTTTAATGATTCTTGCTCTCACACTACAGCTGTTCTAATCAGCAGAGAAATTAATAAGGTCTCCCTTCTTGATTAAAGATTCATTTCCATGAGACATGCATTCACGTAGTGTCATTGAGACCTCCCTGGTCCACCAGATATAGTTGAAACTTCTGACTACTGGTCAGTGTCCTGGGATCAGCAGTTACAAGAAAAGACAAATGGATGAGAAATAGTAACATAAAGCTTCCAGCTTCAGAAAATGATCACTAAAATTGTTGTTCTTAGCTTTGATGGCTATCAAATAGAATTATACTAGTTCATTTGGTCACTAAAAATCCCAAAATAGGGCCCATTAGGTGCTTGAATTTTATAAACATTTAATTTATGAACCCAACATGTTGACTTTGTCATTTTTGATCCAGGAGGAAAGCCTTCATCTTTCCTAGAAAGTGTTAGCCCTCACTTCTCCTCACCTGCACTGGGTAGACTATTTTATTACAGCTTTTATTATGGTTAATGTTAAATTTAAAGTAACCAACACTGTCTGCAGTTTCAGCTTCTGCAGATGCCCTTTCCACTGTCCTTCAATGTCCTTTTTAAGAGCAGGGGGCACATTTGGCCAGCAGTCCACTGATGCAAATGTGAAATACCTGTGATAAAGTCTGGACTCATCTCCTGAACATTCTTGTCTGCAATTTACTGTAAGCAACTTGAGCAGTCAAGTGTAATGAAAGTTTTACAGTCCTGCTACACAGCTTGAGGAGCCCCTCACTTTATAGCCAGCCCAAACAGGATAGAAAGCCACTTTGCTGGGATTATACAGAGTTCAATCAAGGTGCAAGAGCTGTAAGAGCTATAACTGCTCTATCCAGCTTTGCAGTTCCAGGCCCGAGCATTCTAATAAATTGCTATTTCCAAAGCCTGGATGGTTTGCAATTTCACATCTCTTGCAGAGGACCCATCTT